>JAJJMC010029045.1:0-11880 GCA_023531435.1 Papaver californicum
TATTCTTATCCATTCTTGGTGCGATATGTAGTTCCGCAAAGCCTATTTTCAATTCCCGCAAAGCCTGTTTCCCGTAGTTTCTTACGGATTATCGTGCACTTCTTCTGCGATCTTATAGTTAAGTTATTGTTTTGGATTGGAATGACTGTTGCGATCTTATTTGAATCATGGCATGTTTGACACGTAGCTATTTAAAGTGATTCGTCATGCTTTAATTCTTTGCGTTCCGCTGCTTGCAGAGTCGATACGTGTCAATCATGCATCGATACTCATTATTACTCTTTATTTTGTCAGGCTTTCCCGCAACATGTTGTCAGTCGAGCAATTAAAGTTGTCTGTCTTGATCAGTGCACTTTACTTTCCCGCTATCTACATGTTGGTCAGGCAGTTAGGCTATCTGTTTTGTGCAGTGTACCTTACTTTCCCGCAACCCACGTGTAGGTCATGCATTCATGCCAGGATCAAACTTTAAAGATTTTGTAGCTGTCAATTCAACGCTTTCAAAAGACTTTGTTCCAGTGTTTCTCGTCTCATCGTAGCTCGTTACTTCTCCAATAGTTTTTACCCACGTGTACTTCAGAATTTATTATCTTACAATTTGCCCTCTTTTTCCCTTTTCGGAATTGACAGTTGTTAAAAAATTTGA
The DNA here is from genome assembly GCA_023531435.1 of Papaver californicum. Classification (NCBI taxonomy): domain Eukaryota; kingdom Viridiplantae; phylum Streptophyta; class Magnoliopsida; order Ranunculales; family Papaveraceae; genus Papaver; species Papaver californicum. The sequence goes on from JAJJMC010029045.1 coordinate 647, forward strand.
AAAAAGGAAAAATAATAATTACCTTTCCATTTTCCACGCCTGCAATAACTTCTTTTCCCACGTTACACCTTTTCCTGTTTTTTCACTAGCAGTAACTTTCTTTTGCACGTTTTTGTCAGTTGGCGTTTTTCGAGGAAATCAAATCTCTGAACTTTATTTCTTTTCAGTTTTCGACGGTTCGGCTTTCTCCTATTTAATACCAATTATTTTCTTCATTCCATTCTTACACCTTTTGTCTTCTCCTTCTTAAAGTTGCAGCACTTTTCATTCCTTCAAGCTTTTCAAAGATTCTTCAACATCTTTTCATCCTTTTAAACTTCTGCATTTGAGATTCTTTCATCGGGATCTAGTTTTTCCCATTATCAAAGTATTATTCTTAGATTCCTTTAATCCTCTATAAGTAATTCTTTTTCCTTTTCTTTTTCGCGTTTGCTTGATTATTATCCCCTGTACGTAGATTCTTTTGAGTTAAATAGTGAAGCTGATGATGATGCTTTTGCCTGTTTATTGCTTATTGGAATGAACGATAATTGAGAAGTTGTTGAATTTTCTTTTGATGATTGGTTATTCTGACATGATCCTTGATTTCTCCTGATTAGAGAATAATGATGATCTTATTGTTCTTTTGTTTTGCAACTTTTCTACTCTGCTCTTGCTTTTTGATCTTTAGTAAGCTTATTTTTTCTTGCTTTCCCGTGTAGATAAAAATCTATCATGGCTGGAAAAGGTAAAACCAAAGTTACTGGTGATGCTTCTCATCAGGATGATCAACTTTTACTCAGGAAACCATCTCGTTATCATGTATCGAGGAGTCATCCTTCAGAACCTTTAAGGCCTGCGAATGTCCGTGCTACGGTCAATAATCCTGCTCCTCGGGACAAACGTGCTCATGATAGCTGTAGCTTCAAACACATAAATCTTGAGGAATTCAAAAGGGTTCATGGTCTCCACCGATTCAAAGTCTCATTTTATGACTGTGTTGAAGATGAAATTACCCTGGAGATGATGGAAGGTTTTGACTACACCAACAACAGACTACTAATCCCTACTGGAGCTTTAGATGCGGGTCTTCAGATTCCTTTATATGACACCGAAAATCCTTTCCAATTCGAAGTTCTTGCCATCCGCAATCAATCCCATTATAGTTTAGTCCGATCCATCACACAGTGCAATGGAAATTGGTGGCAAGTACTTGGTGAATGTAGCATGCGCATTCAAGGAAGAACCAACTTCACCTGTTACGTTCCAGACCTTGCGGAACATAAATATTATACGGTGGAAAACTTTCATGCTACTTATGCGGACAATGTTGCCGCAAAGAATTTCAAAAGATGGAGTGTTGGCCCGAACCGTAAAGGTGGTGAGGGGTTCCGTCTGTTAGCGGAAATTGACAACGCAAAGCTGAAGTATATTCCGGGGACAACGCGTCCTCTCAGGGAAAGAATTCAGGAAGATCACGACTACAAATGGTACCGCACCCCTCTTGTTATTGAGGGTCTATGGGTTTTCGGGTCCGCTCCCAATAATGTAGCTTGCGATCTTCTTACTCGCTTCAACTGTTATTGTCGTTAGCGATTAAATTTTATTGATTTCAAGTTCCCACTTGTCATTGAGGTACGTAGATTTTCTCTCTATCTTTGTGCTTTATATATTGCTTAATGATTAGAGTTTTCACTAAATTATTTAATTTTTCTCTTCTTTTTATAGCCACAAGTTGAGCCGGAAGCTGTACCGTTGGTTGATGATGGCACACAAGATGATGCGAGGGTAAAACGCAAGGCCGCACCCCTTGCTGAAAATGTATTACTTTAATCTGAGGACTTCTTATATCGCTTTAGAATTTCATCTAATGAATTATTGTGGTGCATCTATAGGGTCGGAAGAAAGCAAAGGGTGCACCCCGTGCTTCTACAGATAGGGAAGAAGGTGAGATTCATGATTCTGCTATTCATCTTCCACGCTCAAGGGGTGAAGGAAGTTATGCCACGGAAATACAAGAAGGAGATCATCATGTTCCTTTTCAATTAACGAACTTTGAATCTGTGAAACAAGCTGGTGTCGGAAGAGATTTCACATGCTGCCGATGATGTATCGCACCAAATTATCGCTCCAGATCCTTCTTTTTATCTTCAATTCTCGCTTCTTCCTGGTGATGAGCCGCTTGAAACCGCTTCTGATGAAGATGACTCAACTGATAAAGGGGATCGGAACCTTCAAGAAGATCCCATAATTACTTCAGCAAAGGTGAACCCGCAAACTCATGTTGCAGAGGTAGATGAGCCGGAAATTACTATTTCGACGAGTAATGTGCCTTCAGATAATATAGATGGAGCTGGTCCTGCCAGTGTTAATGCTTCGGGCATGGCTGATGCTGATTCAGTTCCGCCAAATTGGGAGTTCCCGCAACCAAGCAGAGAAAGGGAAATTGGCGAGACCTCCAACCTCTTGGATAAGGAAGAAGAAGCTTTTCGATGGTTCATGTCAAAGAACCTTCTATCTGTTCCCTGTTCTCTTCCGGTGAAGTCGGATAGCTTTTCGGTCTCCCGGTTGCGTAAGTCCATGGAGGCTGCTCCATATGAAGCAGCTAGAGATGCTTGGTTGAAAGATCAAGGTGAAGCCGTCGATCCCTTATTCCGCATCGTCGAACCTTCTTCTCTTGCGGAAACTCTCTCACTTGCGGACGGACAGGTGTATTCTTTTCCGCAACAAGCTCTTCTACAGGTATTATTAATTGCTTTTCTTCCTTTTGATTTCTTCTTATTATTTTTATTTTAATCATAACCTTGATTCTGCAGCTTGGACGAGGTCAAAGTGCGGCACATACCGCATATCAATTCTACAAAGCGCGGTCCACCATGATGGAGTCCCGGTTTAGGGCCGTAGAAAATGACGCTTTAGATTTGAAACGGGAAAATGATGCGCTCCGCCAACAAATGCTTAATCTTCAGAACCAAGGTTTTATTCTTTCTCGCAGTTATTTTTTTCTTATTTTATTCCTCTTGTTTTATGAACTACTTCATGGGATCAACGAGGGATTCAGAACTTGTATCTAGGATGCAGCATAGGATTACACAGTTGAGAGATCATGTTGTAAAAGTTAATAATGAGAATGTGGAGATCAAGAAAAAAATTCAATGATCTTGTATATAGTCATGATTCGGTTATTCGGAAGTATAATGAACTAGAATCACAACATCGGCTTTTATTCGTGGAAAAAGTTCGTAAGAAAGTAGAATTTGATGCCATTTTGTTGTGGACTAAAGGTTGCGTTTCTGAAGCACGGGCAATATATGAAAAATTGGAAGAAGAGAACCGTAAGCTTTGTGTGGAACGACGTCATATCCTTACGGGATTTTCCAATTCTGGATCGTATCATCATTCACAACTTTCTTCGTACATCGCTCAGCTCATTGAGGACAGAGACAACTCTTCTGCAGATGCTTATGCTAAGTGAAAAGCCCTTTCGGATGCTCAAGCTACGATTCTAAATTTATCTGATTTTGTTCTTCATCGCGAGAGCGATATTCTCCGGCTGCACAAAGAAATGGCAAGATGCACATCTAAGTTAAATCGTCTGCGGGATAATAAAACAGAGTTAACTCAGTGTCAACAGCATCTTGAACAACTCAAAGCCGATTACAACGAGCTTTCGGGAGAATATGATTTCCTTGACATTACGAAAGATGCAATGGGTCGTGAACTTGTAAAGTTTGAATCCCTCGCTAGAGGTATCCTATTTGATCGTAAGCTTAAAATTCAATATTATTCCCGCATTGATTAATCCGTTACTTTAATTTCAGGTTTTGAAGAAAAATTTAAGGACGCAACAGCAAGAGCTGCTAAGGCTGAGGAAGAGCTTGGTGCTGCAACTATTAGGATAGAAGAAGTCAACAAGCAACTTGAGTTATCTTCTGTCAAAGTTAATGAGGCACAAACTCATCTTGAGCTTGCCTCCACAAAAGCCAACGAAGCGAAAGCTCAACTTGAGCTTTTATCTTCTAATGCTAAAAGTGTTGAAGAGACTCTAAAACATGAGGCTGCGAAGAATGAAAGCCTTGTTCGGGATTTAGCTGCTGAGAGAGGGAAAATAAACTTTTTGAAAAGAAGAGTCCAGACATGTGAAACTGAAATAAATCAATTCAAAGTGGAGATTAAAAATAGAAAAACTTATATTGAATGGTTAAGAGTCGAAGCTAAAGCTAAAATTGCAAAAGCGGTCAATAACACTCTTGACCAAGTACAAGCCGATGGATTTACAAAAGTTTACAAGTGCAGAGATGTTCCAAATATCTTTCTTTTCTGTTGTTTCATTCTTCTTCATCTCTTTATTGTAGTTGTTTTTTCATCTTTCCTTATAACTTTATTCCTGCAAAACAGATTTTGAATATACATTGATTGTTAGTTTATTGTATAAGTGCAAAATATTTATCCGCAAGGAAATTTTGTACCTTGAGTTATATTGTGGGTGTAACACATGTCTAACTTCACTCGGGCCAGGAGGAAGTTAGGATGCGGTCCCGAAAGTCTCCTAAAATGGAGAAAGATACAACAATTAAAATCACATTAGGCACCCTTGTTGGCGAAAGACCCAATAGTCATACACTCATAGACATTCACATGGACTTTCTTAGAGAGGTTACATTTTTAGCTTTACCTAACGTGAAACCGAATTGTCGTATAATTGTATTGTTAATTGTGAGCACTTCCTGAAGTGGAGAGTACCTGATATAAAAATCAATAAAATGTTAGACATCTCTGTTGCGAAAAATATTATAGTCATAAATATTTATTTGGATCTTTTAGGAAGATTTCATTTGATATGCCTTACCTATTACGAACGCAGACTTTTGCACAATTACATTATGGATCAAGGATAGTATGGTTTGAGATATTGAGCGTTCCAAGGATGTTGTAAAATTCCTCCATCCATATTTCTCAAGTGGTACGATCCTTGTCCTGCAACACCTTGTATAATATAAGGTCCTCCCCACGTAGGTGCAAATTTTCCCGCTGCTTTATCTCTTTGGTATTCCGGGATTTGCCGCAGAACATAATGTCCTTCCAAAAAATTCCGCATCTTTACTTTTTTACTTATTCTCTTGCCAGTCTCCTTTGATAATTCTTCATTTTTTGAAGTGTAAATTCTCTTATTTCTTCTAGGTCATCTAACTTTTCCAACATTAAATCCGAATTTAAATTTTTCTCCCATGCTTCTGTTCTTGTAGTGGGTAGAATGACTTCCGTTGGAATAACTGCTTATGTTCCGTAAGTAAGAAGAAATGGTGATTCACCAGTGGATTCCTTCTTGTGGTACGGTGTGCCCATAGTGTATTATAAAGCTGCTCACACCATCGTTTATGGTGATCATCAAGAGTTTTCTTTAGATTCATGGGAATCGTCTTATTTGTTGCTTCGGGTTGTCCATTACTTTGCGGATAGAGTAGGGTTGACTTGTTCTTTTGTATATTGAATGCTTCGAAAAGCATATCTATATTTTCCCTTGTAATTGTTGTCCATTATCAGAGAATATGGCTACCGGAATTCCAAATCTACAGATTATATTTTCAAATAAGAACTTAAATACATCAGGATCCTTGATTCGTGCAAGAGCTTTGGCCTCAACCCATTTAATGAAATAATCTGTGGCTACAATCAAATATTTTCTCTTTTTAGTTCCTTCCACAAATGGCCCGACAATGTCTATCCTCCATTTTACAAATGACCAAGGGCTGAGCACCGAATTAAGTTCTGTTGCGGGAGATTTTTTTTTTTTCGCATAACGCTGGCATTCTTCACACCTTTTACCATGTTTTCCGCATCCTTATGCATAAATGGCCAATAATATCCATGTGTTTTTGCGTTTAATGCCAGTGATCGTCTTCCACTATGATTTCCCGCATCTCCATAATGTATATCCTAGAGAATTTGCAACCCTTCCTTTCGTGATAAACATCGAAGTAACGGTCCCAAAAAAGACTTCCGCTAAAGAATTCTATCCCACAACTGATAATTTACAGATTTTGATTGTACCTTCCTTGCTTCTTTAGAATTTAAGGGTAATATCCCACCTTGCAAATATTGATGGACTGAAACTCTCCAATCTTCTCCAGTTAGGTCATTTTCTATTTGTTGTGGGAAATTTGCATCACTTTGGATAGTTGCATCTTCAATATCTTCCCCAATTTGTTCTTCCATATTTTCAACTGCCCACAACTTGATTGATGGTTCATAAATACGCCCAATTTTTACCGCTGATGTATTTCGATCCTTTATCATTGAAGAAATAAATGCTAACGCATCATCATGTAGATTCTTATCTCTAGATAGATGCCGAAAGGTTATATTTGGATCTGAAGCGCTAGTCTTTGCACAAGATTTTTATATTCTATCAGGTGTTCATCAAGCGCTTGATATTTTAATTCAACCTGTCGAATTATTAATTGTGAATCACTTGTGAGTCGGGCATCGCTTATCCCCAACTCAATGATGAGTCTAAGGGCGTGAACCACATCCTCATACTCCACTATATTATTTGTATGTTCATCGAACTCTAGTCGGAATGAATGTACCATTTTATCCCCTGTAGGGGTCATAACTACGATTCCAATTTCCGCACCTTCTTTATTCCTGGCTCTATCAACAAATACTTCCCATCTTTGGGGATTCACAGAATTCAAGATATCCTGAGGGTCATCATCTTCAAAACTGGGCAAACCTTGAATTTCAAAATCATCATCCAACGGAAAATCCGCAAGGAAATCAGCCAAGATTTGCGATTTCTGTGCAGTTTGTAATTCGAATTATATGTTGAATTGTTCGAGTTGTGCGTTCCATTTTGCTATCCTTCCGAATTTTCCTGCATTCTTCAGTACTGACTCCAATGGTGCTTTGCTTGGTACCCGCACATAATGTGTCAGAAAATAGGTACGTAATTTTTGGGTAGCAAACACCAGTGCTAAGATTAATTGTTCAATTTTTGTATAATTTCTTTCTGCGGCGTTCAAAGTCTTACTGATATAATACACGGGGTTTTCAATCTTCTCATTGGTCCAGACTAACACCGCACTTACTGCGTCTTCGGTCACCGCAATATATAAGGCCAGAACTTCTTCAGGCTTTGGTTTTTGCAGTGCAGGTAATGCTGCAAGGTAGACCTTGATATTTTGGAAAGCTTTCTCACATTTCTCATTCCATTCAAATTTATTTTTCTTCTTTAGAATACCAAAAAGGGTTTGCATCTCTCCGATGATCTTGCGATAAACCTATTGAGTGCGGCCAAGCAACCATTTAGCTTCTGCACTTCTTTAACATTCTTTAGAGATGGCATATCTACTATTGCTTGAACTTTTGCGGGATCAACTTCAATTCCTTTTTTAGTAACCAAATACCCCAGAAACTTCCCTGAAGTGACCCCAAAAATGCACTTGTCAGGATTGACCTTCATTCTGTATTTCCGCAAGGCTTGATATATTTCTTTCAAATCTTGTAAATGATTTGTTGCAAGTTTACTTTTTACTAATATGTCATCCACATAAACTTCCAGAGTATGGACTATCCATCGCTTAAAAATTGCGTCAACCAACCGTTGATATGTTGCTCCTGCATTTTTTAACCCGAATGACATCCTGGTGTAACAGTACAAACCGCGTGGAGTAAAGAATGCAGTGTGCTCTTGATCTTCTTCAGCTAGTGCGATTTGGTTATATCCTGATTGTCCATCCATAAAGGATAAGGCTTCATGACCTTCAAAAACGTCCACCAACTGATCTATGTTGGGGAGTGGATAACTGTCTTTTGGGCATGTTTTGTTCAAATTGGTGAAGTCTATGCAAATTCTAACTCCGCCATTCTTTTTCGGTACAATCACCATGTTGGAAATCCAAGTTGGGTACCGCACCTCTCGGATAAATCCCGCATCCATGAGATTTTTTAATTCTTTTTCAACGGAGACATGATATTCGGGCGCAACTTTACGTATGTGTTGCCGAAAAGGTGTAGCTTCGGGGTGTGTATGTAATTCATGTTGTACAATATTTGGGTCGGCGCCTGGCATGTCCTCCATATTCCATGCAAATATGTCTACAAAATCTCGAAGTAGTAAGATCAAATTTTGCTCCTTTTCCGTCTCCATCATTGTTCCAATCTTTATCAACTTGGGAAACTCTTCCGTTCCAATATTAACATTTTTGGTTTCCTCTATTGGGGTAAATATGGGTTTGGGAGCTCCTAAAAGTGAGGGAGTCCCCGTTGGTTGCTATGCTGGATGATTTCCTTCATATTGCGTTCTTTCTTCTTGTTTGTTGTTGTTGTTGTCGTTCTTCATTCATGCGAACTTCAGCTAAGATGCAATATTTTGCCTCATTTTGTCTCCTATTATCTTCATTTCTCCCTGCGGTGTTGGAAACCGCAAGTACTGGTGATACGTTGAAGTTACTCCTTTCAACTGATGAACCCAATGCCTACCGATGATAGCATTGTACGGAGATGAAGCCTCCACTACACTGAATTTTGTCAAAATACTTATCGGACCCGCCGCAACATCAAGCAAAATTCCCCCCTTCGGTTTTGAAGCTAATCCGTTAAACCCATAAATTGTATAGCATGAAGGAGTTAATTGATCATCTTTTAACCCCATCTTCCAAAAGGTATCATAAAACAATACATTAAGTGAACTTCCCCCATCCATAAGAATTTTCCTTACATTCCATCCAGATACAGGTAATGTAAGTACCAACGGATCATTGTGCATTTCAACCTATTGATCAACCTCATCTGCAGAAAAAGTTAATGGGGGCGCCATCCATCCTTCCCATGACTCAGTAACTCTTCCCGCTTGAAGACTTCATGATTGCGGACTCTTTCATGCAATTTGTCATTGATAGCTGCACTCAAGGATGATTGTTTTGACTCAAAATATGTGATCATATTTATAGTTTGATTATTTTGGGGAATATTTATAGCTTTTCCCTTATTAGACCTTGGTAGTGGATCATTTGATTGAAGGAATTCTTTTAACTCCCCCACATCGATCAACCTTTGCACTTGCATTATTAAATTCCTGCATCGGTTTGTGGAATGACCCCGATAACAATGGTATTCACAATACTCCTTAGAATTCTGTGTATGTTCTTGTTGTTGTTCTTTTGTCCGCGGCCACTGAAAATCTGGTCTGTTTTTTATTGCATTTAAAATTTGAGAATAAGGAATATTGAGTTTAGTAAAAATTCGCTCCTCAAATTGTTGGATAAATTTTCTTCTTTCATCCATCTTAGTTTGCTTTGATTCATTATTTGGAATTTTTCCCGCAAACCTCTTCCCGGATCCGGATGATGGGTCTATAAAATTGGCTCTTTTTGCATTCCTTTGCTGTTGTGATATTATTCTCGGATGTTGCCTCTGAATGTCCTGCAATCTTGCACATTTTTCAATGATTTCTCTGAGATCTCCTTTGCTTTTTGGATTTGTATTATGGATATCAACAAAGAGTTGGCTTTCCAGATTGTCTATTCCCCATTTATAACTATTGATTACGACTTCTGGGGTTACATCCCCAATTGATTGGAAGATCGTTTGCCAACGATCTGCATAATCTCGTATGGTTTCTTCTGTTGATGAGGAAAGTGAGTACAGCTTGTCCATTCCTGCATCTGCGGGCAGATTGTACATATATGCTTATAAGAACTTGCGGGTCAACTGTGCGTAAGAATTTATCGACCCTTATGGTAAATTATCATACCACGCCAAAGCTATTCCTTTTAAACTCGAAGGAAAAAACCGGCAAATAACAACGTCATCTTGTTCCCAACGTGTCATGGTGCGATTATAATATTTCAAATGAGTCGTTGGGTCTTTTGTCCCGTCGTAGCATTCGAAAAGGGGAATACTACATTCATGCGGTACTGATGTATATGCCAGGTATGGTGCCAGTGGTGTCCGTCTTGCTTCTTTTAACACTTCTTCTAATCTTCCATCTTCTTTATTCTTCAAATTCTTTATTTCTTATGACATTAATTCCATGTCCTCATAGCATTTTTGCCACCTGTCATTCTGCAACCTTGATCCATCAAGATTTTATCTATCTGACTCATTCTGCTGGCGCAGGGCTTGCACCACCATTACTCTCTGATCTTTATTAACTTTTATCCTTCTTCCTGCGGGTCTGCTGGAGCTTGCTTCTTGCCCCTGTGTTCTAGTTGTAGATGGTTCCGCACCATGTTGGGCTCTTTCTTTAATTGCTTGATTTTCTTTGGTCAAAAGTGCAATTTGTTCCGCACAAACTCGTTGTTCCTTTCGCATCGCATCCATTTCTTCCATTAATTGTTGAATGTGATCCATACTGTTTTGAGAATTTTCTTGGGATGAACGACTAGTTGAGTGGCCTTCAAAATTATTTATATGGTTATTACTGGGTTCTTGCTCTTGTGACCTTCTCGCTATTTCCCTCTGTTGAGGAGCACCTATAGCATTACTATCCTGATTTCCTGAATTGGCATCTTGATCTTGCACGCTTCTATGTGACACTGTCCTCATTTGTGTATATACTTTTGTAGTGATGTAATTTCTTCTTAAATCAAACTTGTGTTGCTGTAGGGATTTCTTTTTCAGTATTCTAAAAGAGTTCAGATAATAAATTATGTGTTTCAAAAGGTTTTATCATTCTCAATAAATTTGCAACACAATTTGGTTGAAACCAAATGGTACATATTACTACCAAGCTGAAACACTGAATTAAAAATTTATTTCACTGATCTTTGTAGGTATCAGAAATTTAGTTGAACATAAAAATCAATTACCTAATCAATTTGACATGTTGTTAGGTGAAAATTTCTTGAATTCGAGAAATAAGGTATAAACTAGTAAAAATAAAGAATATGATCATAACGACCAAATTTATATATTCATTAATTGACTCGTTTAGAATAAAATCATGTATACAACTTTTTCATATGAACCTAAATTATTGCATTTTAAAGAGAAAATTTCCAAATAGAAAACGACTCAAAATTTTAACAACAAAATTTTGTCAGTTAGAATAAATTCTTTATTCAATCCCTGTTTCTAGCGCCAAATTGTAATTACCAAAAATTTGGGGACTTTAGGATCACAACCAAAAGTGTATGAAATCCAATAAAGTACATTATCTTATCATAAATCTCCTCACCATAACATTTTGAAAGTGAAAAAACAATCAAAGTAAAATGAAATGACACAAGAATTTATGTGATTCAATCAGT
>JAJJMC010029047.1:6065-33323 GCA_023531435.1 Papaver californicum
TGCATCATTACTGATCTACCACCAAAAATCATTTCTTTAACACCAGCCATGAATGCAATCAAATTCTCTGTTCTCACTTGGCTCTTAGTTTTTTTTCTTCTTGGTGTTGGGTTCTAATTGATGATAATGGTGTTAAGAGTGAAGAAGAGGAAAAAGAAATCTAAGAAATACTTTTATTGAGGGATTCTCTAATGGTGATTCTTAGTTATAGTGGGAGTTGGTGATGGTGTATTTATGACACGAAAAAGGGTACCCTGCTCAGAGTCAGAGGGCTTTCACCAGAATTTATAGTGGTGCAAATTTGAATTTTCACGTTTTTTAACTTGTTTTGAGTAACTAGTAATAATAAAGAAGATGATGGTCCGGGTCAAATGAAGCGAGTAATCGGATAATTTTAGGGCTGTACATGATACGATCGGTTCGGTTTTTAACCCAGTTATAATCGAAATTGATATCTCGATTACCATTAAGAAATTCGGTTTGGTTCGGTTTTGAACCGACTCGGTTTCGATTTTAAACCGGCCGGTTTTGGTAACCCGAAAATTTTCAAATTTAACAAATTTAACAAACTTAACAAACTTCTAGATACAATCTTCATGACTACTACAATACATATGATAATCCAACTAAGAGATACAATCTAGCTTCTGCTCTTTTACAATATGTTGCTTCTTCCCAATCAGCATCCCTGAAGCAAAATCCACGAGCCAACCTTGTTCTGTGGCATCTGCCATTTGCACATGAACAACCTTATGCCATTTAGTTCTCACACAAGTAACAAACATATATAATTTTCAGGTTTTTATTTTTGCTCAAGAAAAATAGACTCAAACACTCATGCAAGTGCAGATAAAGAGTATTCTAAAATAATGATTCAAACAAAGAATGACTATGCTCTTCCAGAGGATTCACTAGGAAAGGACCCTAAGGCCAATGTGCAGAGTTTAAACCGTGACCATCCATTGATCGTAACCGTAAGTTCTGCATATAGTCACTTTTTATGAGGATTTACACGGTACACTTCATAACTTCACCAAAATAAACCTTTAAATCATCTCAAAGTGGTTCATAAGCAAGTATTTATCAAAGCTTAATCAACTCAAAAACCACAAAAGAAAATAAACTAATTCATACCCACAAAATCAAAGTTGAAGAAATTCTACTGAAGTTAATTCACATTAAGAGTACACATACTACATCATCCACTAAAACTACAACCATTAATCAATTACACAAAGGAGGATTTCCTAAAACTTAGCTAAAGTACTGTGGTAGTTCTACAACCATAACACAACTAATAGATATTCTAAACTTCCAACAACTTAGATGAATCGCGAAAGAACACCGTTCAAAGTTAATTCTACTTATGAATATAAAAACTTATACAGAAGAATAGAACTGACTAGAAAAGTGAGACTGAAAGAGAAGGGTAAAAACAAACATAATGGTGTTACTAGTTTTTATATGGATCCAGTTACAAATGGGTCTGTTTTGTCTAATCTTTTTAAGGAGATTCTTATTGAAGATACTGGCTGATAGGAAGGCTGCAGAACGTAAACCCAAATCAAAATCAAATTAATATATCACTGATTCAGAATTAAAAGAAAGATAGATAAAGAGAGAAGCAAAGGGGAAAATAGAGAGATGAATCAGTTACCATAATTGCTTCTAGTTCAAAGGTCAGAACAACCTATTGCGATGATTATATCCTCATTCCTACAAATAAAAACCCTAATTAGAAATGTAAAAAAGGGAAAGAGTAGAGATCTAAGAGAAGAGAGAGGCGCAAAGAGAAAAATAAAGAAACCCAAGAAAATCTCGTTTATATACTAGGGTTAGTATCTTAGTTTTAATCCAATGGTTAATATTAACGGCTTCGGTTTAATCGATCGGTTGTAGAGTAACAATCGTCCCCGACCGTAGATCTATCATACTACGGTCCTTAATAATCGGTTTAAACCGATGGTTTCGGTTCGGTTTTAGGTGTGAACCAAAACCGAACCGGGTTCAACCGTTTTTATTTAATCTAAAACCATTGATTACCATTAGATTTTCGGTTCGACTCGGTTCGGTCTATTAGTGGTACGGTTCGGCCCGGTTTACCCAGTTTATCGGTTTTTTGTGCATCCCTAGATAATTTCGAAGAAGGAGACGCGGTTTGGAAAGGAATTCAAAAAGTTTCAAAACAATCTTTTGTATGGTAGGTCTATGACCAAATTAGTATAGTACAGTAATTGTTGTTGTTGTAAGTATGGATGTTATTGAGTTTTTGTTGGTTTAATTGGTGTTATTCTATTTAGGATGATTATGGATTACTGTCCAAAAAAACCTCCGAGAAATCTTCCCTTTAAAAATAAAGGCTGGGTATAGAATGTTCTCCTTCAAATGAAAAAATTCACCAAATTTGATCAAACTTTGTGCCACTATGAGTAGGAAAAAGATCCATTTTCCCCTCAACCAATGTGGTCAATATAGGCCGATACAGCCGAGATAACAACGATATTCAAGGTAGCGCTTCACGAGCGAGACGAATCATCAAATATCGCCGAACGAGATTTAAATGCGAATCTCGGTTGACTCGCCCGTAGCTCGGTCGAGACAAGTCACCGAATCTAGGGTAAAATGGGTAGTTACCCTATTCGATCTATTCCTCATTGTTCACTTCTCAATCTCAAGATTTTCAACTAGCAGACTCTCTCTTGTTCATCTGTTCGATCTTTTCGATTAACGCCAATCTCTCCAATGTGATTTTGTGAAGCCTGCTTGAACTGTAAGCCCCCTTCACCCTCCCTCTCTCAAAGTTTCGTTTTTATTTCATTATGTGAAGCCTGAACTGTAAGCTCCCTTTAGTTAGGTTTTAATCTGTTTCATTTATGTTTACCTAGGTTTTAATTTGTTTCGTTTCAGTTTACCCCTGTTTAATTTGTAAATCCCTTCACCCTCCCTCTCTCTGAAAGTTTCGGTTTTACTTACTTAGGTTTTAATTTGTCGAGTTTTAGTTTAGTGAATAATGGGTTTTCTTTGTTTTTAATCGTAACCTTAATAGATTTAAAGAGTAGTTTCGCTTCCTTGTTTTGATTAAATTTATGTTTTTGTTTTTAAATTTTTGTTTTTGTTCCTGAACTGTAAGCCCCCTTTACCTAGGTTTTAATCTGTTTCATTCTAGTGATTGTGTTCTGTAAATATACTTAGATTTAACTTGGTTCAAGTGAAAAATGTACTTAAATGATCTATAATACAACAGACAGATGAGACAATGAACCATATTAAATATATTTTGAATGTATTGTATGTAGGTTGTGAATTGTGATTATGGCTTCTTCTAGTGCGTCTAATGCGAACACATCAGACACTACATGTGGGTCATTGCCGCCTCCATCTTCAACTCAAACTAAAGACATTGCATGGGAATGAGGTGAACACAGAGATCCAACAAATCTTAACAAACTAACTTGTTTGTTATGTCTCAAAGTGATGACTGGTGGAATCACTAGAGTTAAGGAGCATCTCACTCAAAAGACGGGGAATGTTACATCATGTGGAAAACAACCATTGAAATTATATATAAGATAAAACAAGCAGACTCTATAAAGAACACCAAGAGAGCTCATAGGGATATTGTTGATTCGATGAATGACCGTGTTAACTTAGATGAAAACTCTGATGGTGATACTGATTTAGAAGTAAATGAAGTTGGAAATGATCCCAATATGTGTAGTAGTAGTCAACAAGTTCCTTCGAAGAAAAAATTCAAAGGACAAAGTGATACTAGAGGTTTATTGATGTATACATGAGTACAGACCACAAGAAAACACAACAGACCACTCTTGAAAGAGGCAGTGCAGTTAAAGAGAGGTTGAAGATAAATGCGTGGAAAAACAATTCAGCTTGGATGACCGAGAATTTTATAGCTTTTAATGTCGTTCGTTGCCCAAGTTTCAAAGAGATGATCTTTGCGATTGGTGACCATGGGAAAGGTATGTTTACTACTCGTTTTCGTCGGTTATGTTTTGTTTGTGGTGATTGTTAGTTATTTGATCGAGGTTTATTTTTTACTTATGCCTTTTATGTATTTACTCTTTCATGATATTTATGCCCGGGCTATCTTATCATCAGATTCGTACTAATCTTTTTAAAGAACACCTTGAAGAAATGGAAAAGTTTGTTGATACATTTAGGGTTCATTGGAAGAGATTTGGATGTTCTATCATGTCAGATGGTTGGAAAGATGGAAAAAAACGTCATCTTATTAACTTTTTGGTGAATTGTCCAAAAGGGACAGTATTTTTGAAGTTTGTGGATGAATATGACAGATCTAATGATGCCGAACTCATACGTGGACTTGTTAATGATGTAATTGAAGATGTTGGGGCAGAGAACATTGTTCAATTCATTACTGATAATGGTTCAAACTTTAAAAAGGCATGGATTGATTTAATGACAGTACACTAAAAACTATATTGGACTCCTTGTGCCGCTCATTGTGTTCAGTTGATGCTAGAAGAACTTGGTGCCAAGCTTCTGCGAATAAAGTCTTCTGTCATTCTAGGTAAGAGACTTGTTACATATATTTATGCTCATTTTCAAGTTCTGGACTTGATGAGGGAGATGACAGGTGAAAAAGAGTTGCATAGGTCTACAAAGACTACAAAGACTAGATTCCACCTAGACTCATTTAGAGATTACAGAATACAATATTCCACCTAGACCATCCACCTAGACTCATTTAGAGATTACAGGTTACAATATTCCAACATTTACTTACCTACTTATCTTGCATATTGCAGTTGCATTCAAAGAAAAGAAATCGTATAACACAATAAAAATTGAATGATAGTTTTTTTATTCAATATAACAAGAAAAATGCAGCGTCGTTATAAAGCAATTCAAGAATATAATGATGATGGGAAATCTCGTGATCCTATCTTCTTGGATGAGCATGATGAAAGTGATGAATGGTTGGATGCACAAAATCTAGATGACTTGATTGCAGAAGGTGATAATATCACCTTATTTGATGAGTTTCAAGAGACTTTTGGTGATGCAAGTGGGTCAGTTTGTAGGAGAAGTGCAATCAATTCTCGAAGCAAGTCAATATACCCAACAAACTCCGAGTATGATGGATATGATATTGATCAGTTTATGTGTTTTTCCCCTTTTCCGTGGTACAAATCTCACTTCTCTAAATAAACCCTCATTCATTCTGAAAGGGTTAGAGTGTTAAAACACACTTCAGATGAAAGAACTAGAAAGTCTTCGTTGTTTTACTTCGGATGAAGTCGTACGACAAATAAAGCGTCAGGTGTCTTCGGTGGGCTTGTATATCTCGTACCCCTAGTTCTGACTAAACAGTAATGAGGAATGTTGAATTTTTTTGGGAAAAATAGTGGATCCAATGTTATTACGAGAAGTAAATTTGGTTTTTTTCTTTTGCGAGGGGTGGTTTTAGAGTCATTTTAGTTGGATGGTCTATTTAACATTTTTACTCATTTTTAGCTTGATTATTATTCTTGAAAATGGTTTATATGAGCATTACTTTTACACTTTTCCTGATATGTAGTGACACTAACTGTTCTATTTACTTTTACTAGGGATTAATATGTGACACTAACTGTTTTTTTCTTTTGCACGGGGACAGGTGTTTGATGATCTATATTCATCCATGTTATTTCATTTGTTTTTAATTATCTATTTGTGGGTGGCATGAGCATGAATTTTAAGCTGAAATGCATTCATCAAAGGTTATTCAAGAATTATAGTTGTGGAATTTCATACCTATTTTTATATCTCTGGACGCTGAACAAAAAAAATCTAAGAGATAGAGTATATCTAAATAGAAATGATTGATAGTTGCATACGAAGAAGTCTAAAAGATAGCACGCTAAGTGTCGTAGCAGATAGAAACTTAAGTATTCAACAGTTAGCCCCTAAAAATGCTTGTTTGATGGGTATCCGACGTATATGGGAACACAATATATGATGAATACTTTCTTTTGAAAATATTCTTTTATGTCGAAACATTGAATAACAATCGAAAGTTTATAACTCCGCTTATAGGCCAACACAGATGACAAACAGAAACAATTAGCAGCTGACATCTTTACTTGGTTCACGCACTCAAAAGGTATGTTGTTGTGGTTTCAAGGATTTATTAGAATTCGTATGTGTTGAAGAAGAACAGAGCCATGTTCCGTTGGATTAATAGTTCATCAAAACTATCTCGAATTTTCCTGTGACTATCCCTTATTCTACTCGGCACCCCCTGCCACACCATTTTTCTTCCATTTGCTCCCACTTCCAGACTGTAGGTGTAGTTCGCCTCATGTTCATCACCCATAAACCGTAAGAACGCTACGTAAACAGAAGACATCCCTAATTGTAATGCTTCAAAATGTCGGCAGAAGTATTCTCCATGGCAACTGAAAACCTAGAGACACCAAAACAATTCCAAGGTTTATGCATATCCAAGAAAGATGAACATGACCAAAAAAAAAAAACAAAAACAAATCAATACAATATCGAGATATCAAAAAGTTAAGAAACGTAAACAGTATCCTAGTGTTTGAATCTCATACTTGTGAAACAAAACCAACCACGGCCTAGGAGGATGCCATCTTGGAACCACATTTTGGTTGTAGATGATGAGCAGCTGATTGAGGAGCAGGCTTGGTTTTTCTTCTTGTTTTTGCTTTCACTGTTGTATGTACAGGATGATGAGTAGAGATAGTGAACAGTGCAACACAACCTCCATGGTTGATGTAGTTAGAGAGAGGAAGAAAGGTTTTTTTTTTCTTTTTTTCTTTCTTGTTTTCCTTTTCTTATGATCCTTTGGATGTAAGTAAATGCAGGTGCTGGTGCTGGTGCTAGAGATGAAACCTCAGCCTAGCTTCTGTTCTGTTGTATGTGAACTGTTCATGATAATATTTTGCTCTTTTACGATTACATATGATATATCAAGTCCGGATCTGATATTCCGCACTTGCAAGTATCAAACACTATAGCTTTCCTTCATAAAACATAATTTTTGGTTCCCGCAGGACGGTTGCTGTATCTTAAATAATAACAAATCAATTTTTTCCTAATGTGACTGAAAAGAAGTAGCACCAGATACTTCCTAAAGAACAGCAAGAACATTTAAAAACAGAAAAATAAGCCAGACATTCTCTAGGCAACAGTACTACTATACATCTGAAGAAAATTATTCTTTTATAAAAGCGTTCGATCTAGATAGAGCACTTCATAATGACTATAAGTCTTTTTAGGACAGATATCAAGTATATAAGTCCTACATATCATTGTGAACTTCTCCTTGCTAGCCGACAAAACTGCAAAAATATCCAATTGGATTTTGTCTTAAAAATGCTCCAAACATAAAGCAAAAATTTAAGCTTCCAACCACCAGTTGATAGCCCAGATTATGACCAACTGACCAACCACTGAGTAATCATACTCAGACATCGATATAACACTTCGTCGACGTAACCTAAAATTCTAATGACGGGTGTTATTTATTCAATCTGTTTTCTTATTCTCCTTTTGATCAATTGGCTAATACACCAAATGCAGCTAAGTAGAAAGATATGTATGATTTCTACTATTTACGTCATCAATTAATCACACATACTCAAAGAGTTATTACCTGTTGAAGTTCAGTAAGGTATGTTCAAGCATGCTCAGATACAGTTGGCCATTCAGTAAGCTCACTCAATCTACATAAAAAAGAGTTGATCTTTAAATACGTTCTTAGCCTGCAATAGCATTAAGGGGATTTAACTGCAGCAACCAACCTGAAAAATATTGGGTCATATTTAGCTTTTAGTAAACCAAGACGTTCTGTGAATTCTGCTGCGGAAGCATGTAGTGTACGACTATTCTTGCACCTGCAATATATAACATCGAAACATTTAATATAAAAAAAACATTCGAGGAAGTTATTTAATTTTCATCCTTTTTTCCGATTTCTGATGAATACATACTATGTAGGAACAAGTATTATGAATCCGATCAACAGAGTTAATTCTCTAAAAGCATCATCTGTTATTTGAAACATCGAGTAAAAAACCCGTTTTTTATTTATACGAATAGAATAGTATGTTTGTATTAGCTGGATTATCTGTAAAAAAATTTATTATGGAATGAAAAAAAATCTTGTTGGAAAAGTAAGAGCTCAACGGGACCTTATCTCTTTTGTTTAATTCGAGGGATAAGGTCCCGTTGAATTCTTATTTTTTCCTTTCTACAACTTAGTTCATACTATTATTACATAGATGAACGCAATCCGGAATATGAACCATAAAAGAAAACACCTATTGAACGGATCATAGCAACACAAGTGTCGACTAACCTCTTCAAGCTTTTCGATCAAGGATTGTCGTTCCTCCGCGGTTGATGTTTTCAATCTCTTCGGCTGAATCGAGCTGGTGTATAAAAATGTCAGCAACGGATGACCAACCAAGTAAGATTACTGAACTGAATAAAACAAAGTGACTGAATATCATTGAAAGGGAAGGCGATAAGTTGAACAGAAAAATCGAGATCGAGGTAGCTATCAGAGGTCTTTGAATTCTAAAATATTTGAGCTAACATTTTAAGGAAGAAAATAGATGAGATGCATTAATTGAGAAAAAAAAAAGAATGCTAAAATTGGCTAAGATAATTACTCCGAAAAATAGCTCTAATTTTAATTCCATAAAGGTTAATCTCTTCACTGATAAATGACAGTCTGGCACGATACTTCATTAAACCATGACATTGCTTCAAGAAGGAATGCACTACTAAGTTATGACTCAGGAGTTGCTGACCTTTTCTTTAGCAGTATAAACAAACTTTCCAAGTTATGTTTATTCTGTTTTCATGCCATTTTCTGTAATAACCCAGAAACAATGGTGTTTGCAGCTGCAGGAGTCTCTATAATATTCATAGCATAAAACCCAAAACTCCCTATAAAACGGGCATCACTGGAAGAGGGCTTGTGGCTTGAAATCCAAATGATAGAACACAATTCATTTCTCGATCGCATTACTTTGATGTCTCTCCTTGGCCATTTTTATGCCTACGAAAGAATTGAGGTAAGGAAAATCAGCAAATCTTGGAAAGAAAATAGGGAAGTGCATCAAGCAAATTTCCTGCCAAAAAATTCTAGAAACAGACAGAAAAACCGAATGCTTACATGACAGAACACAAAGATGGTACAGTTACAAAAATGTACAGTACATACATAACATAGGTGCAGGCTGCATTAGAAGAAGGATAGAAATGTAATGACAGGACAGAGTTCGTATCTTTAGGTCTCTCTTTAACCATTCATACACCTATGGAACAAACATATAGGTAGAGGAAAATTTATTCAAAATATAGTTGTTGATCAACGGTAATAAATCTCAATGGCTATCTCAACGGTTAGAAGAGTAGGCGCTCTTTGAGAATAACGCCTCACACACAGGCGCTCTCTTAAGCGCACGTCCACAACAGGCGTTGTAATAGCCAAACGTCCAATACAGACGTTAATCTAGCCGAACGTTTGATTAACATGCGTGCTTCTGGCATTACGCCCCATTGGACGTGCTCTTGGATGAACGTCTGATGGGCGGAGTTCTGGTTCAGTCTGACAAATGAAACACACGTCTAGTTAAACGCCTGGCACCAGACGGAGACCAGCGTCATGTCTGGCAAAAGACGCACGGCTAGGTTAACGCTGGGCTATAATGAGGTTTGGTCCAATTCTATGATCATTTTTTATTCCAAACAGTAAAAAATCCGGATCAAAATCCAAATTTAGTCGGCCCACTGTGATTGAATTTGACGGACCATAAACTAAATTTGGGTTTGGTCCATCATTTAGTCGCACCACTGTGGATGCTCTTAGTGGCTGCAAATATGTAGGATAATATTGAAATTTTGTGTCGCTAATGAGATCACTAAATCTTGTTTGACCCAGGCACTGAATCGCCCCCGCTCCTTCCCTGGGGATGACACAGGAATTAATGAACTAAATAGTAATGATCTATATACAGTAACAGTAGTAAGCATAAATCGAGAAATGGAGCTGTTATGTTTATGGTACCTTGGGACGTGCAAATACAGATAATATGGTCACTAACATCCAACAACATCGCCAGCTTCAATTGCAACCACGCATGATCGATGTCTTGTATTATATATATGTTGTTCACCTGGATCTTACAGGTTATCGATATAGTCATTGTTTTCTTTCCTTAAATATATTATTCATTGATTGTTTATACCATTTGTTATTAATAGTTGAGGCCGGGCTAGTTGTTCCTTCCTTCCCCAGCTTCCTTGGCAACTTCGTTCCATTTGCATAATGATTACTGTGAACGAATCTATGCAAGTATCGATGAACCTACTCTAGTTTCGGCTATTTCTGTGGGTATCAAACGTGACGATCGATCTTGTTTTCTCATATTCTTTATTGTTTCTGATAAAAAAAATCAATATTTCGAAGTGTATATCCCCGACAGATCGAGTTAATTAGCACTACTATAAAGATATACCATATTCAGAAGATAATTTTCATCACTCCATAGAATCCATACATACGATTGATTCAAATTTAACAGGTCTTTAGCTTCTTCTCTAAATATTAGTTACTAACGGCAGTAGATAGACAGGAAATGGCATCATTCTCATCAATATCGCTCTCAATTTTTGTATTTTCCGCGTTTCTCTTGAGCAACATTAGTACTCCTTCATTTGCAGCTAAACCTAAGCTTCTTGACGGTAATCTCGATCATTAGCTGAATCTCTTAGTCTGTGTTTTAGTTTTATTCAATATATGCCCATTTTTAGCTGTTTTATTAAAATTTGTTATTCGGGCGCCCGCGCTAAATTATAAGTTTTTGTGTTACTTGCAGAGGTTCTTCCTAATGGACATTTTGAAGAT
The DNA here is from genome assembly GCA_023531435.1 of Papaver californicum. NCBI lineage: Eukaryota > Viridiplantae > Streptophyta > Magnoliopsida > Ranunculales > Papaveraceae > Papaver > Papaver californicum. Next base: position 16,969 of record JAJJMC010029047.1, read on the forward strand.
GGACCAGAACCATCAAATCTAAAGAAAACAGTGATCATAGGGAAAAACTCGCTACCCAAATGGGAAATCAATGGCTTAGTAGAATACGTCTCTGGTGGTCCTCAACCCGGTGGATTTTTCTACGCTGTTCCTCGAGGAGTTCATGCTATAAGACTAGGAAATGAAGCTAACATTTCTCAAACCATAAAACTGAAACCGAATTCGTTCTATTCTTTAACATTCGGTGCAACTAGAACCTGTGCACAAGATGAGGTATTAGGGGTGGCTGTTCCTCCAAGTTCAGGAGAATTTCCACTTCAGACATTGTACAGTAGTGATGGTGGTGATACTTACGCTTGGGCTTTCCAAGCTAAATCAGAATATGCTAAAATCACTTTTATCAATCCTGGGGCTCAAGAGGATCCTACATGTGGCCCTCTTATCGATCATGTAGCTATAAAAGAAATCGTCCTTCCTCGTTATACATCAGGTGTATATACGAAATTTGGACACCAGCTTATGAATTTAGTATCCTACTAGAGAGGCATACATACATTAATTAATTGGATCGATTAAGATTTCAGCACGATCTTAAAATTGAACCGCAGCATAATATTAATACTGATGCATATGTATGTTCTTGCAGGTAATGTGGTAAAGAATGGTGGGTTTGAATCTGGACCACATTTCTTCAAGGAGTACTCAACTGGAGTCCTCATCCCTCCAAAACAAGAAGACAATATTTCTCCACTCCCAGGTTGGATCGTCGAATCCCTAAAAGCCGTTCGTTACATCGATTCATACAAATATAAGGTCCCGTACGGACTTGCTGCAGTCGAGTTAGTTGCAGGAAAGGAAAGTTCAATTGCTCAAATTCTAAGGACAATCCCGAAACAGTTATATAAACTTGAGTTTACGATTGGAGACGCAAAAAATTCCTGTCTTGGATCTATGGTGGTTGAGGCTTTTGCAGGCACAAAAACTTTAAAAGCCAAGTTCGAATCGACCGGAAAGGGTCACTTCGAGACTGTTAGTTTCAAATTCAAAGCTGTTTCGGCAAGAACTCGAATAAGTTTCTACAGCAGTTTTTACCATACGAAGACGGATGATTTTGGTCACCTTTGTGGTCCTGTTTTGGATCAAGTTAAAGTTTACCCTGTTTCTACTTAGTTAGATTGATTGGTGCCTTTGTGGTATTAATCTAGGTTTGTAATTCAAAAATTCTTGTTGGACTTATGATTTTAAACGACGTAAAAATTGTCCACTCACATAAAACCTAAAATTTCTATATTTTTTTGAGAGCAATACCCATTAAAATTTATATTTAAACGGTTTTTAAATGGTTTGGCCGTCAGTCTGTCTAGAACCACTGTTTGTAATCTGTGTGGTTCCAAACCAAATCAAAGATGTTATGTATATGTGGTGTTATATTTGGACCGTGTATTTAAACATTAAATTGAAGGGTTATTGGCATTTTAGAATCCAGTTTCTCATTCACAAATTAGGAGCTGGTTTCCGAACTTACCGGTTGACTACTAAGATTTTTGGTTGATTAAATATTTTTTTAATATTTTTTATATATAATATGAGAGGAAGCATTTGTTGATTATATCTTTGATTTTTTCCTTCCACGTCTTAATTCATTAACCATTTCAATCTTTTTTTTTACACTTTCCAAAGTTCCTTTTCTTTTACTTTTATTCAAAAATTACATGTTACTAGACTGCCAACCCAGTCCGATCCACTCTCTTTTCTTGCAGATGGACACCTGACCAGTTTATTGGATTCAAAGATCACCTTAGAGATCTATGGGGACTCGCACCGGCCACTATGTTAATGGATAAATAGGGATATTTATCGAATATAGAAGTTATTTTATGGGATGCTTGATCCTTTCGCAATACCGAAAAAGGTACATATAGACAGACGCATAGCAGTTTAGCACTAACTCTATTCATATTATTTGTCTTTGCGCATGAGATAAGATGATGAATGTTATCGCACTTGGTTGCTCATATTTTCTATGATTGCAACCACTAGAAGAAGTTTATGACGTTGATGAGATAGTTATAATCTATTATTTTAAAAGTTCATACGAGCTAGCAAGCTATGCGACATTGCTAATGTGCCAATTGCAAATTGGCATGCCAAGACATGCAAGACAACTAAATTGTAAGTTGGTGAAACTTGCATAAGTCTACTTACCTCACAGAAACGTGATGCATTAGCAAGGATGTCATGTATTGGATGTTACATCCTTGACACCAGCAAGATCATTTATATGCACACATGATCGGTACAAAGGCATCAGCAGGATCATTTATATGCACACATGATCGGTACAGAGGGGTTTGTTTCCACAATAGTAGGATAAGAATCGCTTGAAAGTTCTGACGACCCCTGAAATAGATACGGAATGACCTAAATACGAGTCCAAGGCATAACCAAGGCCTGGACCGTACTTGTAAGCCGGTGTCGCATAACAAATGTCTCACCGTTTTAAGTTGTTCGGCTAAGCAGCATGTGTGGTGCACGAGAAAAGTTGGCCAACGGTGGAAGAGCTTTGTGGCATGATTTAACCCTAGGATCAGTGTTCCAGATGGTGAACATCATGGCCCTAGCGAGCATGGCTCACGTCGGCAAGCCTCCATAAGAGACGGTTGTAATCTGAATTGAAAACTTTCCGTTCTCAAACGAGCCCACCAGTAATGTCTTCTGCAGTTAATGGGCTCACATCTAGTCACTGAGAAAAGGAAATGCACTCTTTCAAACATAACATTTCAATTTAAGAATTATTATTATTATTAATTATTTTTAGCAAAAATATGCGTATGTAATCAATCTATGAACATTTTATTCAAACCCAAGTGATGATTACTTACATGAGGAACTTAACAAAACAAAATAACAAAGCCCAACCCAGGCAAATGGTTAGGCACCACCACTCTATACAAAAACAACAAGAAGAAAAAACTAGTAAACAAACATTTTATAAAGCCATATACATAGAATGAAGTAACTATCTTCTAGTTGCTAACACTAGCAAATTCAAGAAGCCCTTGATTTGTCTCAAACAAAGCCATATCTTCTTCTGTCATATTTACTTGCACTTCAACCCCATTACCACATTTTGTATCCATCAATAGAAATACATTCTGATATGGTTGACTTGCACCAGAACTTACCAACTCTGGTTTCCCCCATCCAAAATCAATCTCATAGATTGGAACTTTACATACACTTGATATCCAATAAACCTCAACATTTTGAGCCAGTGGATTCCCATTCTCATTCAAATTTGCAAATGCTAAGATGGATTTCAAAAACCCACCACTTCCCATATACTGTATATACTCATTGTTGATCTTACTTATGCTTTCTCTAACTTGACCTACCAATACATCTAGCTCATTTTCGCTATTGTTCATCGATGTTGCACTAGCCACCGTTACGATATTCCCGAACGATGTACTTGGTAATGGTGGTTGCATCCTTTTTCGCAAGTTTACACCGAGGTTTACTACTGAAATAGGTATGGGTTTTGCTAATGTAGCTGATCTCAATTTACTTACCTCCATTACCGATTTCCATAATAGAGCCGTCACGGCCTCGACTGAAGTCAGGTGGTGCTCATTCCTCGTGGTATCGGAAGACATATCCATGATTGTGGACCTCAAGGTGGATAATTTGGAACCATCAATTATGAATCTCTTCGAAACAATCTTGGATCCTTGCCCAATGCTCTGTAGCAAATCTGCAGGCATAATGGAATTTGGTATATTTTCTTTTGGAGGAAAATGAGAAGCAGAATCGAATGTTGGGCGCAGACCTTCCACAACTCCACCACCACCACCACCGAGAGCGCTGGCTGCCCAAGCGTTGACCAACGCCGCCACGCTCAGCCCGTCGGCTAGCTTGTGTGACACGCACCCGGAGATGGCTATCCCACCGCAATTGAACATGTTTACTTGGATGACTAACAGAGTATCCTTAACCATATTATCAGCAACAATATCAGACGGAAACATTTGATATAACACATCTGAGCTCATGTAATCCGAGATATCACCATTGACTTTCGCTTCATAGTACTCGATTCCCTTGTCGTTACAATCAACAATAATATTATCTTTGATTCGACCAGCGAACGGATAAAAAAGCGTTAACGTCTCCGATAACGATTTCTTAAGGAGCTTAAAGATTTCCTTTTCACCCCCATTAATTTTGCTAATGCTACCGGATGGGTAGAAAACAATGCCTTGAACATAAACAGAAGGTGTAAGCTGATCAAGAAGTGAAAGGTTATAGGTTTTAAGGTGTTGAGGTGTTGGAGAAGATGGTTTAATGATCTCTTTGGACAACAATTCAACTTTGTTCATCGTCTCCGAATGAAAATTCCGACCGATGAACGAAACTCAATTGAAGTACAAAAGGTTCATCGATCGATCAGTAGATATGTAATGATAATATTTTAACTGAATTATTAGGTGATTGTAGTTGTCATATAAACTCCCAGCTAATTTATAGTTGACTTAATATTATTTTTCTGTATTAAAACTTGGTGGCATCACCATGGCTCCCGCTGTCTGCAAAACATAGCATGGCTCCTGCTGCCTCTTGGTTTTAATTCTTTGGGATTGATTACAATTTACGAATATTCATGGTGTCACATAAATAAATTAATCCGACATGTTTTCAGTTTTAAATGCGAAAGTAATGATTCACAAGTCTAAGCAATTTTTTTGGTAGGCAAAACAAAAACTATAACTTAATTTATCATTTACAGCAAGCTAAGGCTCATAGACATGGCCATGAAATAATTATGGTTCACGTTGAGTATAAATGAATGTATATATGAATGTATATACACAGCTAACCGCGTCTAATGGAAATTATAGTCGATCGACAACCCCTGGCCGCAGTAGGCTGACGATTGATCGGTGCGGCGGAGAGCAGATGTGCCAAGGAATCCATGTGAACAGTTTGAAACTTGCATAAATGCATCAGCAACAGATGACATCACTGGCCTAAGAAGATCCAAAAGGCAATAGAAAATATAAGCTTACCAGGAGAAAATCTGAAATTTGTCCATAAAATCTTTAAGAAAACGTAATTTTATGTAGATTGTGAAAGCCATGAAAACTGGGTCATATCATACGTACGTTTTCAAATCAATCGGTGAGATCCCTTGTCACCCATTACAACAAGAATAAGCCAAACTAATGCACATCATGGAATAATTAATACCGCGTATGTCAGTGATGAGCTAACGTTGTATTTATATCGAAAAAACGTCAATAATCACGACATGTTATGAGGTATGGATGGAAATTTCCTCTCCTCCCATCCCATGGCTAGCTTCCAGATTGTGCCTCCAATCTGGAATTAAATTTGAGACATTTTGTTAAAATTATTAAAAGACAAAATTTATTAACTACGAATATTAAAAATTATTATTAATTATAAAATTGAGAGGTCATTAAGAACATAGATTGATATACATATTCAGTTGGATGTACCTTATCGGCTATTGAGGAGGCAGTTATTGTCTATGGCTGAAGAAACAATGTAGATTCTGCATTTATTTTCGAGGAATATTCAATATCATGTAGGCCTGTGAATTTAAGTATAATTTTTCAGCCCAGCTAAGTTTAACTAGGCCCATTCGATTATTGGGTTTATTTGTTGCGTGAGTTTCTGCTTAATCTCTAACTTATGCCCCTTTCTAATTTCATTTACAAGTGTCATCTTTATTCTGTTTTTTCTCATCTGCAAAATCTTTTTAAAATCTCTCTAATCTAATCTTTTCTCGGTTCTAGACAGCATGCTTAACCAATCTTATAATCAATCTATTTTTCTTTTAAAAATGATGTATCTAGCCATTTCCATTAGTTTTGGTCCGGATTGTTCATCAGCTATGGGAGAGATCATCTCTTTTGAACTCCCTCAACTTAACCTGATGGTAGGTTCTCTATTGCTGTCAAGGCTAGGATTAGATTTAGAGAACCTTTACATTTTCGTATCCAAGTTGTTAATGATGACAGCCTTGCTAACTGGATTTATTTTGAATTCCATGATTTCCCTCTTAATTTTTTGTGGCTTTTGTGATCTCATTGGGCATAAGTTAAAGGATTGCATATCATTTGCTCATGCGCAGGTTCAAGCTGATGAAAAGCAAGATGCAGCTGATGCTCTTTATCCCCCTGACCTCCACCAACAAGTTGCTGCTGATGCTCAGAATGATTTGATCCAACACATTTTTCATCCAGCCAATCAAATCATTGAAATAGAAGACAGCTTATCTTCTAATGGTTGAAGCTCACATCAAACAGAAATTGTGCTCTCTGACTACAGTGGAGATATTGTGAGTGTTATCCGCAGTGAAAACCAGCTGGTGCCCAATTTGGATGACCCTATTTTTAACCTTAATCAATTTCCACAGTCAAACTCTCTGAACCATGAAGCTCTACCTTTTAATCCCAATTCAAACCATCAACACCTGCCAATTAATGATGAACCATTCAAACCCTTGTTATCTTTTCAATCAGAATTCTCCCTTGTTTTTAAACCCTTACCTAAAAAGAGCAATACCTGGAATGCTCTTAATTATCCACTGAACTATTAGGAATATGACAATAGCTTCCCAAGTTTTTATCAAGCACCATGGTCTAAGTTTGCACTTTCTCTATAGTTCCATCGAGGTTCAGGTTCGGCTCAAAATTAGTTCATTCGCTGAGCCAATGACTCAAAGTTATTCTATCATAAGATATGCAAAATAATCAACTCAAATCATGTTGATTTGGAAAAATTAATTCAATTTTTCACAAAGTTTAAATTCTTCTAATTACGTGATCAAACAACATTCACGGTCAAATACATATACTTAATATGTGTAGCAGTAGGATGTTGAGTCACCTCATGGGTTACTCTTCTAATCTGTTATTTCACTTTTCAATTTTAGTAGAAATATACGTAGTGCCCTCTTCCATTCACCATTAGTAATTATCTGCATCCCTTCTGATTTTACCTGATTCTGCTGCCATACACAATACAAAAACAAATTTGGAATGAGACTGAAAATAAACATGGAGAAATAGAAACAGAAAGAAGGACAAATTATGTGCACAACAGAGTTAATAAAATCAGCAATCACAATCTCAAAAGGAAACAAATACAATGAAAATCTAGCACAATTAAAATCAAAAGTTGGGGTTGGGGGGGGGGGGGGGGAATTCCTAAGGAATATTTGGTAAACATAGCCTTGGTACATACGTATCAGCTCCTGAAAACTCATCCGTAATCATCACAAGCTCATCTATGTTAATAAACATCATCTGCCAATGTCACCCTTGAAGTGAGGATCTGCAACAACAAACAATTACAACACAATCACCAAGAATATGGAGGTGTCCAAATTGTAATAAATAAAAATCTGAAGTATGTGACATCATAGGTACTACATATCCAGCCACTAAATCGTAAATTGAAATGATCCAACTCTATAGGTTTGGACTTCACTGAACCTGTTTGTCTGACATTTTCTCTGACTAAGACAGAGTACCTGCAAGAACTATCCTAGGATTTTCTTATCCTGGAATAACCTCCTGCAGATAGTTGTCATGAGATAACCTCATTTTCGTGTGGTCTACCGGAATGCATATAACTAAATCAGTAACAATTATGATAAATATAGAAAACCTGTTTCTCACCATTCGAGCATTTTCTGCAAAGCTACAGCTCTTCCAAGCTGAGAGAAAATCAAACATCCTATGAGTGAAACTAATAATTGCATACAAATAAAAAAACTAATGGCTACCTTGCAAGACACAGATACATTCTAAGAATCTCAAATTTGGAATGCAGAACTTTATACTAACAGTAAAAAATTAAATTACCATGGGTCGCAACATGGTAATTTCAAATTTAATACTAAGATACCTTCAGGATGCATTGTTCGTCTTCGAAGTCTTGGAACAATTTTCACAGATGGGTGTGCAAGAATTAAGCCTATCATGGTAAGGGAGATGAATTTCAGCAATGGCACTACTGCTGATAGCAGGTTTACACCTTGAGACATGTTGAAATCCATTGCCATGAAACCTGACGACATCGTTTATCTTGTACTGATAATTTCTGCAATACATATATAATATGAAGGATTCAAAGTATTAAAGTTAAGGCACAACCATAAGAAACTAAATCATAATGATAACTTGGAAGAATTCAAAGACAATTCAACTTAAATTTAGAGATTATGTGCACAACAGAGTTAAACAAATACAATGAAAATCCAACACAATTGAAATCAAAAGTTGGGGGAAACAATGTAAATTGACCCGATAAGAGTTACTGATTGGTGTGATTTAACTTATCACTGCGAATGTTTTATCTGCTAATACTACCTCTGTTTCTTTTCCAAAAACGGAGGTAGTATTAAATAAAAAAAAAATTCCATTGACATTATCGGAAACTGATTTCCGACAGTGCTTCTTACTTAAACATCAAAGCAAATGCACATTAGAACTTATCATATAAGTCATGACTCTATGAACCTAAAGATCAACATAGAATTTCTTTATAAAATCAAAACATAAAATGAAATAATTAATCAACAAAAATAGTCTTAATTAATAATATTTATTGGGAATATAAGAAGGAACACTAACAATAGAAACACCCATAACAGGAACAGAAAAATAAGACTCCATCATAATCCTTTGCTGCATTGAATCATAATCCTTTGCTGCATAACTATTAGCATCCATTAAATCTTTCAACATTGAGTAATAAAAACTCTTCAATCTCTTCAACATACATGAATAATGTAACTTAATCCATTTAACTTTAATCTTCTTAATCAATCTTACTACTTGTTGATTAAACCCTTTCTTTACTTTCTTACCACCTAATCTTATTGATGGTAATTTCTTACGTTTGTTTATCCTAAACAAAAGTGGTGGCTTCTTTCCATTACTATTACCATGTATGATTGATCTCTTGTTCTTGACCATTTGGTTTTGCTGCTTTGTGATTATCCCTTCTCCTTCTAGCACTTGTTGCTGTTGTTGTTTGTTGTAGATGATCTCTTTAGCTTTTTGTTGTATAGTGTATGTACACATGATGATGGTGAGATATGGTGGAGAGATTCCTAGAGAACGAGGAAGATGGTGATCAAGAGTAGCGACGAGAGGAATGAGATGTGTATAAGTATGTAGAGAGAAAGAGTTTCAAGGGTTGACTAGAAGGGGACAAGAAGGGGACAAGTCACGATGTGATGAGCAAGATAACAATATTATACAAGGATATAGGACAACACAACAAATGTATGAACTGCAGACATGCAATTAATCCATGAGGAGTTGGTGGAGAGAAACGTGGTTACCATAGCAAGGTTGAGGTTTAGTCTTATCATTATTTCACAATTTAATTTTCACAGCTAGTTTTATCATCTTGATTCAAGGTTTTATCTTTATGGTAATTCAATATTAAATTATAAAAACGCTAAATAGTTTGATGCAGAAGATTAAAACTTTTAAATTTAAATATTTAAAATAATATCTGATGGTTAATACGAGAAACGTTCAATGATTAGACGTAAATAACAGAAACGTTAAATTTTAATTTTTAAAATTATATCTAATGGATGGCACATAAAATAATTCTAGAGCGCTAAACCATTTGACGTCACAGAGTTGATTGCATATTACGTTCAAACAATCCCTTGGAGGTAATCTGGAATTATCACTTTAGGTGACGTTTTTTGGTACGAAAGTTGAATCTTACTACTACATATGACTAAGTCTTCTGGACATTCACAGTTCAACTTTCACAGCAAAAAACGTTGCCTAAAGACCAATTTCTAGATTACCTCCAAGGAGTTGCTTGAACGCTATCTGGAATCAGCTCTATGGCACCAAATGGTTTGACGCTCCAAATTTTACTTTTTGCGTCAAACCATTTGGCGCAACAAAGCTGAGCCATTGGATTTCAGTTTTAGAAATTTAAATCTAATGGTTATTTTATTTACGCCTAATCATTGGGCGCTTCTATTATTAAACATTAGATTTTCTTTAAATGTTATAATCTAACGGTGGAAAATCTTCTGCGCCAAACGATTGAGCGCTAGGTTGATTCAAAGTGACGTGGCTGACTGTGAAAGTTGAATTGTGAAACATGATAAGACTAAGTCTAAATGGTTACTTTTTAACACTACAACATAAATGATCAAAAAACTTACATTGTTATTGTTAACAAGGTTTAAATACGAAAATTTAAAGAATAGAACATTCAAATATCAAAAGTAAATTTAGGACATCAGGACATATGTTATTGTAATATAGTCGTAAAGCTTTGGGGTGATCAATTGATCATACACGTAAAAACTTCAAGCATTACAGTAACTGATTAGTTATTAACACACAACAAAAGTATGAAACCCTAAATATGGAATCCGTAAGGGGACGCAAGTATGCAACCCTAAATATGGAATCCGTAAGGGGACGCTGGAGTGAAATGTGGTTACCATAGTTTTATATATTACCTTTGATCTGAAAAAAAGATACTATTATTTTTTATTTTAATTTAAAAATAAATTAAATGAAAAAAAATATATATTAAATAACAAATGGGATATTTTATATGACGCATTGGTTGACAAACAAGGTTTAAATATAAAAAATTAGTCTAAGGGTCTTAAATTTGAAACGTACATTTTAATTCTCATTGTCACACCTATTTAGAATCTGTGCCATAGAAATCCGCTAAAATGGAATTTTACAGACGGAAATTATGCTACCCATATTATGCTTTTATGGAGTACTTGACGGGGGGAAGAAAATGCATACTTGCTTGGCCGGTAAAATTGCAAAATAACTACTTGGAGACAATTTTCCTATTTTTCAAATTATGTGGCAGATATTTCGGACAACTCCAAGATTTTGTGCAAGAAAGAAAGATCTTAAATGCAATTAATATAGAAGATTTGTGACCTACTCACATAACATGTGGGATGTGCCCATACATAATTTTGGACGGCAAAAGAGTACAAATTAGCTTTTAAAGTACATTTAATCTAACTTCAATTATTAAGGAAATAATTATCCATGGATCTTTCTTGAAGTTCTTCATCTAAAAAATTGGATTGTAGATTTTAAATTACTAACCTCAAATACGAAAGTAAAATAGTAACTAATTTTTTTGTTTATCTTTTTTTCCCGGAAGATAATCATAGAAAAAGAGGTGCTCAACAAATTTGCTAGTGTTTAATGATAGTTCCAAATAAAATTTTCATATCATTAGTTAGAGGGTCATTTTCCATGAATTACTCTAATAAAAAAAATTAAGAGAGTCGTAATTAATTAGTGTTATGGTGTTTAACCTAACACAAACAAATCGTTGGATGGTATCTAATACTTCATTTCATTATCAAACTAATATAAGTAAATTAAGTACATTCAATGGTATTTAAATCAAATCTAATTTAAATACAATTATACTTAATCAGCTTTGTTAGATCTGTCATTGTTAATTAATCTATTTTGTCAACATATTCATTACGTGCTTGCCAAGTACACTTTTCGTTGCAGGTTTTATGTCTTCTTGGAAGGGAATTTCTTAGACATTTCTTAGGATCTTCTCTTTTCAGCAACTTTAATTACTGGTCCAACAAAAAATATTTGGGCAATGCATTTTCATAAAATGTCTTAGTTTCCTGATCCCAACCCATTGATCATTATCACGTTAGTTAGTCTGGCATAGCATAACATAATACGCTATGCTACATGCTAGGTACGTGATTTTGTGGGTTGGGTTGTGCTGAACTTACACATTTTATATCTTTAGAAATGTGTGGATGAACACCCTGCCCTTATACGTTCACTTTTTCATATCGGTTATAAAGGGGATACGTTCACTTTTTCATGTCGGTTATGAGGGGGAAAAGAATGTATGCGTATACCTGTTTCCTACAGAACAAGAAGATTAGCATCTCCTGGTCCAGTTTGAGCAAGAATTTTGCCTCCTTTTTACTTTATTTTTATTGATTTGTATTAGATATCAATGCAAGCAAGGAATCATCAAGCAGGGTACCTGACTCAGTCCGCACTCAGTATATATACAATTGCTATCATCTTTGTTTTCATCTTTCTTCTCAAAGTTAGAGATTGGTAGCACTGATTTAATATTTTCATTATGAACACGGATCAAATCAAGAAAACATGGTCAAATAGAGTAACCGAAAAACTCGAACTGGCAGAACCTAAATGGCAGGAAGAGCATTGGAAGAAGGACTTCATATTCGACTTGCCCACTTTCGTTAAAGATAGGAATGTGAAAGCCTATGAGCCGCAAGTGGTGTCCATCGGTCCTTACCACTACTCTAAGCGTCATTTGAAGCCAATGGAAGTCCACAAAAGAAGAGCACTTCGACATTTTGTTAAAAGAAGTGACGTGCCGGTTCAGTCCTATAAGCTGGCACTATTAAAAGATTCGTCAAGGAGTCATATGCTCGGCAGCTGGATGAGGAATGGATAAACGATAATAGATTCGTCGAGCTAATGATCCAGGATGGATGCTTCATTCTTGAATTTTTGGCTGCAACTGCAAATTACCATAAAATAAATTGTAGTGATGCTCTTAGTGATCCCATGTTTAGCTAAGGATGTCAGTTTGCTCCAATCTCATAGACACCCTTGTAGTCTCAGCTAAGGATGTCAGTTTGCTCCAATCTCAAGGCATCATACTTAGTTCCTTAGGCAGCGACGAGGCTGTGGTGAAGGTGTTGAAGGAGCTTGCCAGGGACACAGTGGTGGATTCGGGTTGTAAGTGTTATGTGGCGGTAGGAGAAATGAAGAAGTACTATGAAGAAAGCATGACCAAGTGGAGGAGAAGGTTTCGTGATTGCCGTTCTAAACTCTTGTGATTACCAAAAATCTAGTGTCTTTGGTTAACAACCATCAGAATCAGAAATATAATAAAATCAAATCTCTTAAAATAAAATCATAACATGTTAACAAATTGAACAAACATCAACACAATGATTTAACGTGGTTCGAAAATCAAATTATCTACATCCACGGGTGATAAAGATTTAGATCATTTTTATTCATGTTTGTATATTACAGATAGATATCAAATACATAATTAAAGTCCAATTAATCAAAGAACGGTTAAACTATCAAATTAACACAAGTCTCATACCTAAACTCTTTGCTCTGATCCTATTCCTTATGTCCAATTTTCCCAAAATTTTCCAGTCCCTATTCCTGTTCGAGAGTTTGGTATTTATAGCAAATTTCATGGGTCTCTCCAATCTAACTTTCCACCTATTAGTTCTTATCCAGTCTTTGGAGCGAAGTGTATCCCGCAAGACTTATTTGTATTTCCCGCAAGACTTGATTTGCGTACTTCGTATTTCCCTTAGTTTCTCGCTTATTATCCCGCACTTCCTCTGCGGATTTACACTTAAGTTGTTGTTTTTGGATTTGGATGAACGTTGCGGTCTTATAAGAATCATGGCATGTCTGACATGTGGCCATTGAAAGTGACTTGTCATGTTTTGGTTTCTTTTGTTCCGCAACTTGTACAGCTGAGACGTGTCTCTCATGCATCGATGTTTGTCAGTATCCTTTACTGTGTCAGGCCTTTCCGCAACTTGTGTGTCAGTCATACAATGAAGCTATCTGTTTCAAGCAGTGTGTCATGCTTTCCCGCAGCTTATGTGTCGATCATGCAATGATGTTGTCTGTTTCAGATGTCTTTTTCAGTACTTCTTAAAGGATTTTGTTTCAGTGTTTCTCGTTTTATCTTAATATGATATTCCTCCCATAGTATTTGAACACGTGTAGTTGGGGATTTTATACCCTCACAACTCTATTCGATTTACTTTAGCAATCTTTGGTCTTTCATCTCGGTAGGGGCTGCTGCTTTTCTCCTGGCACTGGCACTGACTGTGATCTAGACCATTTACACGGTCGACGCATTTTACTCAGATCACCCTTTGGGAAAGAAAAATTAAAAATGCTGCAAGGCCATGTAAATAAGATCGAGAAAGTAACACCAGCACTAATAAGGTGTTTAGATACCGGATGCAGAAATCAATCTCAGCAGTGGTAGAAATGAAAACATTTTGCTTCACAGTAAATTCACTCACATTCGGGTTATGATCATACCTGGTCTTTAAGATAATTTTTAGGCTTAGGCTATAATACTGACTAATATTTGTTGATGTTGCTGCCTTTGCTTTTGCTTTTGCTATTATGTTTTATTTCTCTATCACGTGAAGTAAAGTTGTTGGTAAGTCGTCTAAGTCCCATTTACTGGATAGTTCTGTGATTTTGGCAGAAAAGTTTCAAGTTTGTCCTCATATCCAGATCATACAAATAATATACACAAAAAAAGGGTCTTACTTTTTCCGGCCCTAGAATTAGGAAATCCAACTCATTATTGACAAATTTTAATGACTTTGACCAAATAATTTTTAATTGGCACTAGTTTATTTATTTAATTTTTTTTAATTAAATTGCGATCAGACACAAAATTACACCAAGAGTTAGAATTTTATAAAGAAATGAAACACCAGTAATTCTATTATGTTAAGTCTCCTTGGCTACCTGGTAGAAAAGAGTATATATATGACCTGTAGCGATAAAATATCTAGGTTTATGTGGATAAATTTTAAATGATGGATAATGGTAGTAAGTGAAAGAAGAAAAACATCGGATAAAAACCTTTAGTCCAAGTGATATATCTAAAATAATGTGACATAAGGAAAGAAGATAAAAAAATGAATATCCAAGTTTAAAAGAGGAGATAAAGCTTTAAATACAACTGATGAAGGACAGAAAAGATAAACGGAGGGTCAGAACATATGGGACCCGAGTATTTGGATGCAAGTATAATTAGCTCAAGGTCGAGGAAGACCAGGACTATATCAGGGCCGAATTAATGGAAGATCCAGAATCGGACCCGATCACAATACATCAAACGAAATAAACTTGTTTAACACTGTATTTTTGGCTGTATCACATTCATGCCTACATATTCAGGGCCTAAGCACTAAAGCAGAGAAAAGAAAATCCGGAGTGAGAAAATTAGAGATATATTGTGAGAGAGTCCTTTAGTGAAAGTGTAAAGCTTATTCTTTCAAGTTTGTAATCTTTAGATCAATAAAAACTAATGTATGCATTCTCGTGGAGTAAGTAAATATATCAAACCACTTATTTTTTGTGTATGTTTATATTTTATAGCTAAATTTTTTTAATTTCTGTGTGAAGGTTTATTTATTACTATAATTAGTTTGAGATGTGACAGTTAGATTTTTAACTACTACATAACCCTAACAAAAACCATTTTAATACGTATCAAAAACCTTGCAATCGATTATAAGTTCAATGAAATCTCCGTATACAATGATTCATAATGATTTTCTTTTTTTTTTTAATTTCATCTTGATTTGGTTTTAAATCTTCACCATCATTCTTTTAAAAAATAATTTTTTTACTAATCATTCGGAGGATCATTTTTTATATAAAAGGTACGAACATAATTAGTGTTTATAGGGAGTTTTACGACTAAACATAAAGATTATAGATCAAGCCTAATTTCCTGACTTACTTTTTTAGTTGATATCTTCTCCATCAGATGACAATCTTTAAAAACTTAAAGATCAAAATAAATTATTAAGTAAAAATCATTTCTTACAAATCATATTTTTACGAATAAATCGGGTAGTTTTCGTATAAGATCCACCATTTTCAGAATAAGTGGTTTATCATTGTCTTTTTAGTACTCATGGGTCTGGGGAAGTCTGGTTGAATGGTTTGTTCAAAGCAAGTCTTATAGTTAAATCCAAACTATTCCAAGTTTAAAAAAAAAATGAAATGTCAAGTCTAATGACTTTTAAATAGGGGTTTTCCACACTTTTTGCAAGACATGTTCCAAAATTTCATGGAATAGAACTTGGATTCTAAGTGGTGGAGGCAATCCGATTGGTGCTTAATGCTATTCGGAATTGCGCACAATATGTCAGAAACGCAGTTTCAAATTGCGCTCAGCGACAATCCAATTTATGCATGTATTATAACCGTTGATTTGATGCGTTCTGGAAAAAAGAAACAGATATCCAAATTGCATCAAATGCAAGTCAAAATCATATTTACAACCAACCGTTGATCTGATATACAATCTAAGAAAAAAAATGTAGATTCAAATTACATCAAACGCCAATTCAAATCGCAGTTCGGAAATTTCCACTACTAAATTTATACTTTCATGATCTATTCCAAGTGTTGAGCTGACATAGAATGTAGAAGACGTCTTGCTCCGAGAACCAAAAAAACCTAGGTTCAATTTCCTGGTTACGAAGCAACACCCCTTAA
>JAJJMC010029048.1:0-12930 GCA_023531435.1 Papaver californicum
ATCATTACTTCTGCCATCTTGTCATCATCTCCTTTGCCCACCATCTTCTTGATCATTGCCTCCAGATTCTTTACCTTCTCCGACATGCTTTGAGGACACCTCCGGTTCTTCTGCCTGGGCTCTTCCACATAGGTAGAGTTTTCTCGGGCCCCATAATATCTTCGTGGTTATAGCTCCGGTTCTGGACTTGGGTATCTAAAGGAAACAGGTTCTGGCGTTCTGCCCATGCTAGGTGTTGCTCGATTCGTGCCTCATGCGGCCGAGTGTGTGTTATTACTAGATCCCTCTCTTGAGTTCTCCCTTAGCAAGATTTCACGTATTATTCCTCTTTCTCGAAGTAGTTTGTTCTCATGTTCTAGCAGTAGATTTTTTCGTAGTGCTCTGACCACTTCTTCTTGTTTTGGATGGTTTGCTAAGATCCTTGCCAGAGTTGCATCTGTGCTTTCATGACTAGATGGGTTGTCCCTCCTTGGAACGCTGCCTCCCTTAACCAGATGTATTTTCCCTAGCATGATCTGACGCTGCCTTTTTGTTTCTGTTTCAGCCGTTTCTCATCATGCCGCCTCAGCTATCATCCTATGTTCTTCTTTGTGGGCCCTTCTTTGCGCCTGCTCTTCCTCATTATCCGAAGCGGATAATCCATTAGGGGGATATTTCTCTTTCTTCTCCATGAGTCTGCACATTGGCTGGTCGGACCGGGTGGATCTCCTCTTCCACAGGAGGCATCTCGGGTCGAGATCCTCTTGATAGAATTTTGGAATACCCTATATATAATAACCGCAATAGCACAGTGTCTACAATGCAGACAACGACAAGTACGGGTCGAACCCACAGGGAGCGGGGACAATACTGCAATCACTATTCTTAATAACTAACCAGAAACAATATTTTGAAATTTTTAGATTTATGAATAAAATAATTAAAAAATAAACTAATAAAACAACTAAGCAGAGAGAGTCGGTAACCAAGGTTTTTAGTATCCACCACTATTTCTATTTAATTACTGAAGTGAAACATAACTCCTGAATATTCATCTATTGTTCGTTCTATTGACATCACCTATTATATGTATTAGAGTTCGCAAATATCACTGGGACGCCCTAAGCATGGCGCATCAAAAGCTCTAAGTCTTATGTGTTATGTTTGTGTGGAGCCTGGTAGTGCACAACCCGGTTTTGCATTCGACCCGATCCGATTGGCGGCCTGTTGGGAAATTAAATGAGATTTTTTGAGAGGTTTTTATGAACGGAGGGACGGGCCGATAGCCCCGGACCCGGGAGTGAACATAAAAATCTTCCACGGGGCAGGAGCAACGCCCCGGCCCAAAATTTTCAGTAGTCTCTATATATAGAGAGTTTCCTTATCTAGGGTTCGTATCTTATTTATTATCATCGTTGTATTCCTCTGGAACTTTGTTTTTGGAGATCATAGTGAAAACCGCAGCCGCTCCTTGGACGTAGCCTAAATTGGGTGAACCAAGTAAATCTTGTGTGTTCTTGTTTTTCGTTTTGTTTTCTTTATAGCGTCGATCCTAACATCATGCATACACCATCTAATTGCGTTAGCGAGAAAATTATACGAAACTAATAATAAGTTCACAAATAATACCTTGCTATTCTAAGCATACCCCATCTAAGGATTTAACCCAAGCATGAAATATCAAATAAGTAGACAAATATATTTGCTATCCTATTAATTCTGCGCATAGGTTACTGTATTGTACAGAACCGGCGAAGCAACAACTAATTTTTTATTAAATCGATAAATCAAAATCATGGAATTAATATATTCAAATCATAGTAGTCTGTATCAAATAATTCGACTTAATTGATCTAAACTCTTAAGTGGTTTCAACATAAACCCTAGATACAAAATTAGTGAGACATGGAGATGGGTTTCTCTAAATCCATTAAAATAAATACAGAGAAAAATAGAGAGGATTAAACCAGTGTTCCGTAAAAATGTCGTTTCTGCCTTCCGTACAAGCTCCTCATGTACAATTTTCTTCCCACTGTCAGCCTCTCAATCCGTCTCTCCTTCACCTCCAATCTCACGTCGCTATCAGTAGAACCTCTAGCCTTTCCAATCCTTCATGCATCTTCACCCTACCAGCCTACCTACCTCTCTTCCTTTTCTCTTTCTTCAGTCATCGCACCCTCTCTCCACCATTTTCTAGCTTTCTTTTTTTCCCCTCTCTAGCTCTGCGTCAGACCCCCAGCTTTCCCTGACAACCTTCCACAGCTTCCTATCTAGGTATCTCTTCCGCCTCCACTAACCCTAGCCTATGACCTAATTACACCACCTACCAACAGCCACATGCCGCTCTCTTTTTCCTCCTCTGTCAGTTGTCTTGTCTTCTACCTATCACCTCCCAGCCTTCCAACCCTAGGTCTAGCTACCTCCCCCAAAAATCAGAACTGAAAGTGAGCCCCCTTCTTTGAGAAGAAATTGTTTTTTTCTTATACTTTCTATCTCTCCCCCTCTCACTTCTGTCAACTCAAAACCTACCCCTTCCTTTCTTATCCACGTGCAGACTCCACCTTCACCTGACCCATTCTTCCACGTCTCCCAACTTCCACCAGCAAAACAACTGACCACCTCTACACTGAACCTACTCTTTGTTCGCCAAGTCATCTCTTCTGTCCCTGCTTCTTCTTACGAAAATCCAATAAACACACCTCTTATTTTTTTCTCTCCACGTCCACCTGACTTCCACCTTCATCAATCACGTGCCTGTTTTTATCCCTTGGTTCTTTAACCATGGCTAACCAATTTGCTGCTTGGTAAACTTATTTTTCACCTGCATCTGCACCACTGTATAACCTGAAGACCATTTAACACTTTTGATACTAAAGATGTGCCCATTTAGCAACATTTTATTTGTAACGTCGGGTTTTATGTTTATTATCTAAAAATCATAGAAACAATAAAATTAATATCAACTTGAATACTAACAAATATGGATTAAGTAGTAAATATGTATAAATTATGCCTATATCACCTCTCACTAGGATCTTCCTTGGGTTGAGGTTGATTTCCTGTCCAGAAGTCGTGAGTCCCTCTTACAGACTTGCTCCTGCTACCGTTCGACTTCGTAGATATCGCGTCAGTGCTGAAGTACTGGCCATCGAATCTCGCTTGTTCCCGATGTTGACCTACATCCAGGAGAGAAACATATAGACTCACTATAAAGGTTTCCACCATTACTCGTTAACCAAAGTAGTGAAAGTTTTTTAGGGTTACTCATAGAAAAGGATAAGAGATAAACTAATGGCTTGGAAAGTGGGAAACTGGTTTACAACCGCAAAAAAGAGGAAAACCCAAATACATTTTAAATTTCCAGCGCTACAGAACTCAGATCTACTTTAGATTCTAACAAAGTGTCATAGATACCTTGGAACTTGTAGATCTATAACTTTTGCTGTTTTTAAAACATGAGTAACTCTTTTGAGAATATTTTAGCTTCTACAAAGGTCAGCGACACTTTGGAGCTTAAAAGGCCTTAGCTACTATTAAAGTAAAAAATAACTTGAATAATCTTCAACGAGAGTCCTTTTGCTTCTACAAAGGTCAATAACACTTCAAAGCTTATAGATCTCGTCGTTTTATGAAGTATTTCACCACAAAGGTAGTCAATAAGATGTTAAACATCCTTGTTTCTAGCGCCAAAATGTAGTTTTGTAAAATCTAACTACCCATATCTAACTATTCATTCTCTAGTGAGAAGATAAACAAGTAAGACTAAGAACATAATAACAGTGATCACACAAAAGATATACGTGGTTCGGTATGATTACCTACGTCCACGGTGGTAAGTGATTGATATTATTTGAAAGAGGTTGAACTTACAAAGGAATAAACTCAATCTCACGAAGAACACTCAAAATTACTCTTTCAAACTTGTTAGAACCTTTTCTCCAAAAAATCCCTCTTTCTCTTTTGGATGAGCTTAGTATTTATAGGAAAAAGGTATCATACAACCAAGCTTCAGTGTTGGACGCTTGTATCTGAGTTGTTGTAGTTTATTCGGGAGTATGTTTCGAATCTATTGATGTCATTCCTCGAGTCTTCTCTGGTTCTCTCGATATGTTGGTCTTCATCTTCAACTTGCTCTGGACACGACCCGAGGTGACAATGGCTTCTTGTTCTTTCTTTGGTCACGACCCAAAGAGTGTACGTCGACTCTTGTCAGGTGCATTAAATGCTTTTGATCACATCATGTGTGCTCTGTAAGCTCATTTAATGCTCTGTCTCCCCTTTCAAACTTATTCGTTGATTTTTTATTTTAATTTCCACGCGTTCTAACTGCAGATTGATGTGGTAGATCCTCTTTTACCGTATAAGACCAAAAAGACTTTTCCAATGCTTCACTCTCATCTTAGTGTCATAATCCCCTTATCTAGGATGTCTACACGTGTCCTCGGATATTTATCCACTACAGTTTGCCTCTTTCTTTCCATTTGGACCAAGGGTACGCATCTTTCCTCTTACCGCCTTCACGTCCCTTGGTAACCGCCACGTACTCCACCTTCTCTCCTCTTTTCACCTTTTACCTTTAAGCGTCGGTTCACTTTTCCCTTTACCTATTTCCTTTAAATAAGAAAATAAACTAAATTCCCTCATCTACTTCTCCTTCAACATTCTCTGCAGCCTCAACTTCTTCTCTTCTCCGCCATTAAAGCTCCTCTGATATTTCTTTCTGACTTTCTCCCTTCAATATTTTCTAGATCACCGCCGTTATTGTTGAAGTTAACTATTTGTTCATCATCTCGGATGCACTCATCATCAGGAATCATCACCAAGATCAAGATAAATATTATCAGTTACCAATCGAACCGAATGCCAGATAAATCATCCTCTAGTCCTCCTCGCTCATCGTCAGGCAAGAAGTATGTATCTTTTTCTGATGCAAGTTTTTATGTTTTTGATTCTTTATTTCTAGTCGTTGATCTTTCTCATAAGGCTCGTGATAGACTTTGACATGCTTTCCCTAATCATCAACTGTGTTCTGATGATCATGATTATGATTGTAAAGTTCTCTTTTTTTATTGTAGAAACCCTGAAAAGAAATCTACCCCTAGAACGGCTGAGATGACAGATGAGCAGTTTTGTGCTTTTGTTAAGAACAAATTTGCTCTTCAAGCCTATGATGTATCTTTGTTAGTGGGTCAGCATGGTTATCTGGATCGCGTAAAGTATCTTGAGTTTCACCATTCGGACCATGCTACCATCATTACCTTAGGTCAGCTCGACGCGGGACTTAGGCTTCTTGTCTACATCTCTTCCAGGCAGTTTTGTATGACGTGCTTTCTCGAGTTGAGCCGGATCGAGCTCTTGGTCAATACAATGGTAATTGGTATCGGTTCATGGCTGAGTGAGATAGGAGAAGCAAGGGTAAATGTACCGACTCTCCTCATTCTATATATAATCCTGTTGATGCCAATAAGTGCACGGTGCAGAGTTTCCTGGATAATTACAAAGACTGCACTTCCTTATCAGGTATTTTATCTGGTTTATCTTTCCGGCCGGCTTGCCATAACCCTTCTGTCGACAAGGCTGAGAAATTGTTACTCGATGAGGATCTCAAGATAGGTTAGACAACCAATAAGCATTCGAGGCGCACCAGTGATCATGTATGGGACAGGACCCCGCTGGTTATCCATAGGAATTTTCTTTTTGGGAACCGTCTCCTCCTGAGAGTTTTGCTTGTCACGCATCATATGCACCTTGGGTGGTGAACACAGAGAAGGTATGCATTTGCTATCTACTTTTTTTTCTTCCTGTCTGGCTTCCATTTGTTGATTTTTCCCGATTATTTTGTAGTCTTCCAAGTCGAGTCAGAAGAGGAGTGAAGCTGCTCGAGTCGGGGAGAAAGTTGTTAAGATAGCAAATAACACTCTTTAATCTCTTGAATACATGTACTTTCCCCTATTTAGTCCCTTAACGGAGTCTGACCCGTTTTTTTTTTTTACTTTATAGAGGGCAGGGTCTGTTGTGGTTGAGGATGATGATGATGAGCCTAAAGGTGATAGTATTCCAAGGAGTTCAAGAGGCGTTGGTGGTAGTGGTAAGGATAAAATTATGAGTGAATATAGAGGTGTTGGTATTGCTAGTAGTGTGAAAGTGTTAAGGATGCTGGAGAAAGGAAAGGTGTTGTTGTTTCTGGTTCTAGTGTTGTATTAAAGATATTGATGCTAAAGTTCTTGGTGAAAGTTCTGATGGAAATGATGGTGGTAATTGTGTTGGTAAGAAAATTGTTGATGATAAAGATAAAGGTGTTTCTATGTCTGTTGTTGGTGAGGATGTTGGTGGTACTGGTTGTGAAAAAAGAAGTGGTGTTGATTCTGGTTTTGTGGGTGGTGGAGATGTTGTAAAAAGGGGGATAATCTGGAGGGTACTAGTTCGCGCCCACTTTGTGAAAAAAGGTTATTTTTCAACCTGCTATGTTGCCCCCAGATTCGCAGCTGATAAACGGCATCCCTGAACCTTCCGAGTCCCAGCCGAAGCCAGATGAGTCTCTACTTAAGCTAAACGTGGAAGTAATGCTTCCCAATAGGGATTACTATGACTTCTTGGTAGATGATGCTTACGACGAAGAGGATAAGAAGATGAAAGTTGATAATGTTGCCCTTGCTATTACAAGGAACCTTCCTGCTCGGGAAAGTGAAAATGCAGGCACTGGCTTAGAGGAGCCGGTAGTTTGACCCTTGGGCCTCCTGGTACATCCATCTTATCCTTTTCAGGAGTTGCTTACGATTCTATCGGGGCTCTCACTTCTTCCACCTCCGGATCTCTCTCTCTAAGCAAGATGTTGTCTGCTGTCCCTACTCTTCCTTCTGATATATTTTATGCACTACTAACTTTGGTGAGTTAACATTTCTTTTCCTTTTATCGATTTGGCAATTGTTGTGTAGTCTCCCTCTTTATTGACTTTATTTATTGTTGTAGAGACAAAATGTTCAACTATGGAGTCGTGCCTCCTATGAGAGCATGTACAACAAGGTAATTTCTCCTTCATCCCTTCTACTTGTTGCCCCTGTTATGTTGTAGCTTTTAGGATCCTGAGTAGTGGTTGTTACTGGTTGCCACCATTGGACAACTTCAATTGGATGCACAGAATGAATACTGCAGATTTATGGGGGAAATTAAAGTTTTCAAAAGCAGTGTTCTCAATTTAGGGCAACGGGATAGAAACAAGGATGAGAAAATAGATCTTCAGGAGTCTGAACTTGAACAAACTCGTGACCTCTCCGCTAATCGTCTTTTGATGATTAATCAACTTGGGAGCAGATGTACTGCTCTTGAGTCTTTAAATCGTTACCTATATACTGAACAGGAGACTCTTATCCGATGGAAGGAGAATGCTGAAACTTTTTCGAGGAAGAATGAAGTAGCTGCTGATCAATATGCTGAGATGAGCTGACGATTGGACTCGGTTCGGGCCGAACATAATAGTATTCAGGTTGTTTATGATAGCCAAAAGGGTGCCTTTGAGAATCATATGAAGTTGTATCAAGCTTCCAAAAAGGATGATTTGCCTTAAAATATAGCGAGCTTGATACAACTGTTATTGAATCGGAGAAAACCCTTAAGCTTACCATTCAGACCTTAGAAGGTGTTCTTAATTCTTATGTTCATGATCTTATCTCCTTCTAGAGCAGAAGAAGGTGCAAGCTACCTTAAATAACCTAAGAACTAAGGCCCAAACCAAGCGTGTTGCTTGTGCCCCCAAGCCTCCTACCTCTTGATGTTGCTTTGCTGTTGTTGGTTCTTTCTTTTGGTTTTTTTTTCTTTTTTGGAACAATATTTCTTGGGGTATTGCGTCACCATTTTAAACACCTGTTATTTCGGAGTGCTACGTCAACATGATGAACTCGCTGGTTGAGGTTTCCTTGCCACACTTTTATTTTTCTTTTTTGATCGTTTAATTTCATCTTGACTTAGCTGTTATTTCTTTGTTATGTGTGCCCCATGTCCATCATGATTCTGTCAAATTCACATAA
The DNA here is from genome assembly GCA_023531435.1 of Papaver californicum. Taxonomy (NCBI): domain Eukaryota; kingdom Viridiplantae; phylum Streptophyta; class Magnoliopsida; order Ranunculales; family Papaveraceae; genus Papaver; species Papaver californicum. The sequence continues at coordinate 8,004 of JAJJMC010029048.1, forward strand.
TCACTTAGTTACTCCAAATATTCGATGTCCATAACAGGAAGATCATCGGGCCCAATTCCATGTCCCGATTCAGATATCTCATCATCACTAATCCCTAGTGACGGGATATGTTAAGTCCACTAACTATCTTATCCTAGGGTATAGATTATATAGGGACTTACCAATTTCCCAATTCGAATAATCTGTTGTTACTTGGAGGGATCACTCTCTCCTTCGATTGACCACCTAGGACAATCTTATGAGACCACATGTGTTAGTCTCTGGGTGGCCCCTTTGATTCTGGACCCTTAGTCTAGAACCCTTAGGTCACCTCAGCGGAGAATCATGTCTTGCCCAGATTGAAATGACCCATTTAGTATCACGAGGTTACTATAATTAGTATTTGGGTAACCCCTTCGACTCTGGACTATCAGAGTCCTCAGATCACCTCAGAAGAGAATCGTGTCTTGCTACGAGTATGAATGATCCATTATGTATCATAGTTTACATGTTAAGGATAGTATTGCTTTAGATGCTTTATGTTCCATGGATGTTCCATCTCATTTCCATCGGGCTTGAGTAGCTTGTAAGCTTCTTCTCTTACCTTAGATAATATTGTGTATGTACCTCCCCACTTGGGTGCTAGCTTCCCTCATTCTTTCTCTCTCTCATACTTGGGGATCTCTCTGAGAATTAGTTATCATGGCTGGAATTCTCTGGGACGAACCTTCTTGTTAAATTTTCTTTGCAGCCTTCTCTGGTAATTCTCCATCTTCTGGATTGTAATTTCTCAGGCCTCCTCCATATTGTCGAGTTTGGCGAGTATTAAATCTGACGTGAGGTTCTTTATCCATAATTCTGATTTAGTGGTGGGGATCATTATCTTAGTGGCCAGAATTGCTTTAGTTCCATATGTGAGCATGAAGGGTGATAATCCCGTAGATTCTCTTTTTGTGGTTCGATACGCCCATAGAACATTATGCAACTGCTCACACCAATCCCCATAGTGACCATCCAACTTCTTCTTCAAGATATTAGTTATGGTTTTGTTACTGATTTCTGTCTGGCCATTGCTCTATGGGTATATGGGTATAGATTTTCTCTTCCTTATTTGTAAGTTTTGAACAACAGGTCTATGTTTGTTCCCTGCATCTACTTCCTATTATCTGATACTATTTTATTTTTATTTTTATTTTTTTTTGTGTGGCGGGTATCCCGAATTGAAAAATGATGTTCTCAAACAGGAACTTAATGACATCCTTGTCCCGAATATGTTTTAAGAAAGCTGCCTCCACCCATTTGGTAAAGTAGTCTATGGCCATAATAAGGTATTTTCTTTGGAGCGTGCCTTCGTGAAGTGGTCCCACAATGACTACTCCCTATTTTGCAAATGGCCATGGGCTTAACACCGAGTTTAAGGATGTGGATGGTGCATGAATCTTTTTTTCAAATCTTTGACACTCCTCGCAGACTTTCGCATATACTTTGTATTTTCATGCATGTATGGCCAAAAGTAACCCATGGTTTTTGCTCTCTGAGCTAGGTTCCTCCCCGAACTATGATTGCCTGTATCTCCGTAGTGTAATTTTACCAGGAGGCATCTGAGAAATGGTCCCAAATAGAACTGCCTATATAAGATCCCATCCCGAAGATGATAATTATCTTCCCTGCTTTTGCTCGCGGGTAGCTTTCCAGATTCGAGGTATTGGTGGATAGGCTCTCTCCAGTCACCTGATTCATAGAGTCCTGAACCGATTGTGGTTATCGTCTCCTTGTCACCTTCCGCTTTGGCTATTGATGGAGTGAGGACTCTCCCGAGTCGAATTGCTTCCACCGTTGGATCTTTTAACATTAATATGATGTAGGCCAATGCGTCAGCATGCATGTTGTTCCCTCTTATAACATGTCGTAGCTTGGTGCTTGGTATTTGACTCATATAGTACCGAGCTAGTTTCAATTACTTTTGCAAATATGGATCCAGAGTCTGGTAATCCCCTTTAGTTTGGCTATCACTAGTTGAGAGTCGCTGGTAAGCCTTACTTCTGTTAGTCCTATTACTGCTTCATACTCGGTGACATTGTTGCTAGCTTTAAATTCGAGTATGAAAGAATGAATGATCTTTACACCCTTATGTATTGTGAACATTATGCCTATCCTGGATCCAACATCATTGGAGGATCCGTCTGTAAATACTTCCCATCTCTGGGGGTGATAACTTTCAAGGAGTCATGTTGATCCATCATCTTCTTCCTCCATCCCGGGGATGTCTTCTACTTCTTCTTCTTCTTCCAAGGGGAAATCTGCCAAAAACATCAGCTATGACCTGGGACTTAATTGTTGTACACATCTCATAGAAGACATTGAATTGTTTAATTTGAGCTCCCCATTTCGAGATTTTTTCTGATCCGTAGGAGTTTTCTAGAAACGATTTGATGGTGGATTTAGTTATGACCCGAATTCTGTGTATTTGAAAGTAAGTCCTTAGCTTATGTGTTGCATAGAATAAAGCTAGAATAAGCTGTTCAACTTTGGTGTAATTTCTCTCCACTGGTAGCATGGTCTTGCTAATGAAGTCACAAGTTTCTCCTCTCCTCCTTCACATTTGACTAGCACAGCATTGATAGCGTGAGCAGTATCCCCAAGGTATATGGTGAGAACTTCCTCAGGATATGGCCTTTGTAATACGGACAACTTTGCGAGATGTTCTTTGATATTATGGAATTGCCTTGTCACATTTATCTATCCACTTAAATTTATCCCCCTTTATTAAGGTACTAAAGAAAGGTTTGCATTTCTTGGATGATCTCGAGATAAATCGACTCAAGGCAGACATTCATCCGTTTAGCCTCTAAAAATCTTTTACTGTAGTGGGTGATGGCATATATCAAATGGAAAGAACCTTGTCGGGATCTGCTTCAATTTCGTTCTTAGTGATTATGTAGCCTATGAACTTCCCAGACGTTACCTAGAACGTAACTTTTATTTTATACTTTCTCATCTGATCAAAGATTCTCTTTAGGTCTGACACATGATTTATTGATGCTTTGCTCTTGACTAGCATGTCATCTACATATACCTCAATGGTATTGTGAATCCAACTCTCAAACATATCTTCCACCAGCCTCTGGTACGTTGCCCCCGTGTTTTTTAACCCAAATGACATCTTTGTGTAATAGCAGAGCCCTCTAGGTTGAAGAATAATGTGCGCTCCTGATCTTCTGGTGCCAATGGAATTTGGTTATACCCAGAGTAACCATCCATGAAGTTCAACGCCTCATGACCATTAATTGCATCGACCAACTGGTCTATACTCGGGAATGGGAAGCTATCCTTCGGGCATGCTTTGTTAAGATCATTGAAATCTATGCATATTCGGACCCCAACATTCTTCTTTGGTACAATTACCATATTTGAGATCCATACTGGATACTGCGTATTTCAGACGACTCCAGCTGATTGCATCTTCTTCAACTCTGCCTCTACTGAGGCCTGTAGCTCTGGCGCGATTCTTCGCATCTTTTGCCGAATGAGTTTGAACTTCGGATTTATTCTCAGGTGATGACAACAAACTTCAGGATCAATTCCCTTTATTTCCTCCATGCTACATGTGAACACATCAATGTATTCCTGCAACAAAACTTTTAGATTGGTGATCTGCTTCGAATATAGCAACGATCCTATCTTTACTATTTTTGGTTCTTTCTCCGACCCGATATTAAGATCCTGGGTTGGTTCCAGATCCATGAAATGCTGCTTGGGTTCCTCGATAGGGGTCGCGGACTGTAATTGCTACGCGTCCCGATTCTTGCTTTCTTCTCTAATCTCCTGGGCTAATGACAACTTCTCCTCTAGATCTTGCAAGTGCTTCCCTCCTTGGATGCGGTTCTTTTCTTCTCTGTTCCTGGTTCGCTTGTCCTCGTTTTGCTTGATGTCTTCTTGGATTCAGAACTTTACAACTTGTGGGTCTCCCACCACTTCTGCTACTCCCATCGGGGTCGGAAACCTCAACCGCTAGTGATATGCTGATGCTACCCCTTTGTGCAATCAATGGTCTCCTGATTATAGCGTCGTAGGGTGAAACAACGTCTACTACACATAAAGTAATAATGGTGTCCAGATGTTCTCCTCCTGATTCTTTTAAAGTGACCCCGTCTTTGGGTTTGGTAACCGACCCATTAAATCCATAGATGCGATCAGTTGAAGGGATGAGGATTCTTTTGGAAGTCCTATTCTATCCCTTCAAAGACGAGGTCACTTTGATTTATAGGCCCATTCTTTTAAAAATGTCATAGAATAGGACTTCCACAAAACTTCCATTGTCCACCAATATCTTCTTTACTTCTCATTCCTCAATCATTAATATAATTACCAACGGTTCTTGATGAGCTTCCCCATTCAAAGGCACATCTTTTGCAGAGAAGGATATTGGCTGCATCATCCATGATTCCACCGGCAGAGTCTTGCCTACACTATAGATTTCCTTTCCCGTGTGGTCTCTCTTATGAATTCGAGACATGATTCCACTTCTTAGCTGAAAACCTTGAGTTTCTGGGTGGGAAATCGTACTACATTCGAGGACTCTAGCGTTTATTTTAATTCTTACTTGGTGTACTGGCACTTCTGGTGGTGCAGGTTGAGTTATCACATATTTCTGTAAAAAGCCATCTCGAATCAAGTGTTGCATAATCTCATGCACATCTCAACAGTTGTTAGTTGAATGCCCGATATACTAGTGGTAAGCACAGTAGTCATGGTGGTCTTTACTTCTCTCAAATTGCACTCCTCGGTTCGGGGGATAATTAATATCTCCTCGCTTCTCTACCTATTTGAAAATTTCTTCCAGGGGAGCATTTAATGGCACATACAATTTATCTTCGAATCTAGGACTTTTACCTTTCGGAACCCATATTTTCGAGGTCGCACCCCTATCCTATCGCTCTCCTCTTTT
>JAJJMC010029066.1:0-11410 GCA_023531435.1 Papaver californicum
CACGTAAGATCGGGACAAAGTTGATTCTCAAGGAACGAAGAGCACGTGTAAACCATGCAAGGTAGCGCATCAAAGAGAAAGCATGACCTGGCAATCTTATAAATATCCCGATCCTAATATAATAAGGAGAACGATAGAGCGTATCGGGACAAGAGGGACCCACTACTAAATCTACAAATAGAAATGAGCATTCAACGAAGAAGGGGTCGGAAAAATTGAAGAGAGAAAAAGAGGAAGGAAGATTAAGAAGAACAGAAGGAAAAAGGTTATTAGGTATGTACTGTGAATCCAAAAGATAGGACATTCATGATAAAATTTCTGGCTTTCAATAGAAAATGTATTTGGAATTGCAGTTTTGATCAGATTTATGATCTGTAAATGATTGGATTGCCAATATGTTTATCAAATCATTATTCTTAAAGATGAATCCATGTATCAGCTCATTTGCTAAAATCTTATGTTGATTGTACAATCTTTAAATCATTGGTTGTTAATGTCAACGAGAAAATTGACATAAACAATTTGACGCTAGAAACATGGACTGGGTTAAAGGATTTATCCTACCTGTTCTTGAAAAATGAATTTTTCTATTGTCACATATTTATCTTTACTGAATTTAAAATAAAATAAATGAAGATGGCATCTCTTTGGAAAGAAAAAGATTTTTAAGTTCAAATGGGTCTGTTTAAATATTTGATTGAAAAAACATATTTATAAAAAATGATAAAAACTAGTTTCTGTCATTTTCCTCTTTAATAATTTGATTGAAAAATTATCTGGCTAACTTATAAAAGGTTATTAGAAATCAAGAGGAGAAGGAAACCGATCAGCAGATTTAGAAGAGAAATGTCTCAAGAAGCAGGCTCTGCGAATCAAGACAGTAATGATAGGAAAGTTCCAGACAAAGAGAAGTTGAGAGTGATCCAGAATAACAACAGACTAATGTGGGAAATCATTCACCTATCCAAGAGCTAACACCAAATGCCTTATCACAAAATCAGCTGTCACATCATGAGAACCCAGGAAATAATGTCAATTATCTTCAGAATCTGATACGAGAAATGAATGAAATAAGGAGAGAACAGAGGATCAATCAGGATAGAATTGAATTATTAACCAGAGAAAATCAAGTTTTAAAAGATGCAATTCGACATGAACAGAGGCAGGCTGCAACAAGATCACGAAGTCCAGAAACAATTTCTGAAAGACGTGCACCTAGAAATGAAAGAGAAAATCAGGATCAGAGGATGGTGTTAGTAGGATCATCATCATGAGCCAGGAGACAGAGAGAAAATCAAGAAATTCAGCGTACACAATGGCAAAAGTTTGTCGAAGCAATGGAACAAATGAAAGAAGAAATAAAAGGACTGAAAAATAAAGAAGGGGGAAGAATATAAGAAGTGTTAAGAGAGGCCAAGCGTACACCGCTGGCTCAACGATTGACAAATGTTTCATTGCCAAGAGAGTATAGCATTCCTGTATTTGAGTGCTACGATGGTACAAAGGATCCAACCTCACATCTAAAATATTACAATCGAGTGATGTCACGATGGGATGGACATGAAGCAATTATGTGCCGATGTTTCCCTTCAAGTTTAACAGGTTCAGCATTACTGTGGTATGATAGATTGCCTGAGAGTTCCATCGAGTGTTATTCACAATTAGTGAGGAAATTTCTTGAAGCATATATGTACAACAAACCCGTTGATTCGGGAATAGATAGATTATAGTCCCTCACATCATGGCCAGAAGAAACAATACGATCTTATACCACCCAATGGCATACGGTATGTCAAGCGATTGGAGATGTTGACTCAAGTAGTGCAATAAATCATTACAAGTGGGGAATCGCTGACCGGAGATGTCAGCTTTTTATTGAATTTCATCGTAATAATCCCAAGACCGAGGGAAAGCTCAGAGAAATAATAGAAACATGTACAAGGTTGCAAGATGTCCAGGAAAAAGGCCCAAGAAGCAATTCACGAAATCAGGAAAGCATGAAAAGGACAAATTCAGTTGACATATCAATAGAGCAGAAAAAGAAATTTCCTCACAAATCAGAATCAAAGGAATCAAAGCGCCCACGGCAAGGGGATAATAAAACATTTGTACAACGATTTCAAGAAAGAGTGTTTACAAAGCTCAATATCTCATATACCGAATTATTTGATATCATAAAGGTTAAACCAGATTTTCAATGGCCATCGTCAAAAGGCAATCAGCCTGAGTTTACGCAACGATCAAAAGATTATTGTGAGTACCATTGTTATAAAGGTCATGCAACAGAAAAATGTAGGAATTTTATCATGCTGGTACAAAAAATGATAGATGCAGGAGAATTAAAAGAATATATTCAGAGGACCGAACCAGTAGCTAGATCCGACAAAGGCAAAGCAGTGCATATTCCGTATAATGAACGCACCATTAATGTAATATCATACTCAGAAAAAAGAGATACTGATGTGAATGCTGCAATCAATAAAAAGTTATGTAAAAGGATTCAAAATCATGAAATTTTTAAGGTATCAGGAAGAATAACGGAAGCCTGGGAAGACTGGATGGCATTCCCTTTAACTTTCTCAGCACGGGAAGTAAATCAAGAAATTGAGATGCACAATGATCCATTAGTCCTCACGTTACAAAGTCAGGATGGAACGTTAGGAAAATTCTTATGGACGGGGGAAGCTCCTTGAACGTTTTATTTCATAGCGCATTTTGCAAAATGGCGTTCACAAAAGATCAATTACTCCCATCCCAGTATGTGATTTATGGATTCAATGGAATGGCCTCGAGACCTGAAGGAGATATAGACCTGCAAGTATCAGTTGGACCAATCAACATTCTAACGAGGTTCAGTGTAGTAGATGCTCCATCTCCTTACAATGCAATAATAGGGAGACGCTGGATACACCAATTAAAAGGTGTAATTTCCACTTACCACCAATATTTGCGATTTCCAACACCACAAGGCGAAATGGAGATTAAGGGGGATCAAGATGATGCTAAGTTTTGTATAATGGCGGAAGTAAGAATGCATCAAGAGCAGGAACAACAACAACGAGAAAAGAAGAAAAACCATAGGACCGAAGTAAAGGAAAATGAAATTAATCAATACCTGAAAAGGAACATTGAACAAAAGTCAGCAAATGAGTCAGGAGAAAGCAGCAAGAGTCAAGAAAATTCAACAAGTCAGCAGCTCGAAGGACCCTCATAGCAATTAAAGGGAACTCCAACCCCAATCGGGAATCCAAAACCAATTTTCACTTCTGTAGAAGAAACTAAAATTGTAAACATTGGAACTTTAGAATGGCCCAAGAAAGTACAGATTGGAACTTTGATGAAAGAAGATGTGGAGCAAAGTTTAATCAAATTGCTCTGTGATTTTGTGGATATATTTGCATGGAAAATGGAGGATATGCCCGGGATAGATCCGAACATTGTACAACATGAGTTACGAATACGACCCGATGCTATACCATTTCGTCAACGGATACGCAAGGTTGCATCGGAGTATCACGGTCCAGTTGAAAAAGAATTAGCAAAGCTTCTAAGTGCAGGATTCATTCGAGAAGTGCGGTATCCAACATGGATTTCTAACATGGTGATCGTTCCGAAGAAAAATGGCGGAGTAAGAATTTGCATAGACTTTACTAATTTAAACAAAGCTTGCCCAAAAGATAGTTATCCACTTCCTAATATTGATCAATTGGTGGATGCTGTAGAAGGCCATGAAGCACTATCTTTTATGGATGGTCAGTCGGGATATAATCAAATTGCACTTGCTGAAGCAGATCAAGAGCACACAGCATTCTTTACTCCTTGGGGATTATATTGCTATACCAGGATGCCGTTTGGGTTAAGGAACGCGGGAGCAACATATCATCGTTTAGTTGATGCAATTTTCAAACCATGGATCGGGCAAATATTAGAAATTTATGTCGACGATATGTTGGTAAAAAGCAAATTATCAATTAACCATCTACAAGTCCTCGCTGAAATCTTTGGTGTGTTACGAAAGTACAAGATGAAGATTAACCCGGAGAAATGCACTTTTGGTGTTTCATCGGGGCGTTTCTTAGGTTATTTGGTTACAAAAAATGGAATAGAAGTTGATCCAGCTAAGATCCAAGCAATAACAGATATGCCATCACCCAGTAGTATTAAAAGTGTACAGAAATTAAATGGATGTCTGGCTGCCTTAAACAGATTTATTGCCAGATCATCAAAACGGTGCAAACCTTTCTTTGAAATACTCAAGAAGAAAAATAAATTTGAATGGAACGACCAATGTGAACAAGCATTTCAAAGCATAAAGAAGCATCTAGCTACATTGCCAGCATTACAGAAGCCGGAACCAGAAGAGATGTTAACTTTGTATATATCGGCAACAGAAGATGCAATCAGTGCAGTAATGGTACGGACTAATGAAAAGATAGAAAAACCAATATATTATCTCAGCAAATCCCTTAATTCGGCAGAAAGAAATTATACAAATATCGAACAACTCATCTTATCATTAGTCTTTGCCACTCAAAAGTTACGTACTTATTTTCTCACACATTATGTTCGTGTCCCGAGCAAGGCACCGTTACAATCAGTATTGAAAAATACGGGAAAGGTGGGAAGAATCGCTAAATGGAACGCCCATCTAGAACAATTCAATATCATTTATGAGTTGCAAACCGCACAAAAATCTCAAGTTTTATCTGACTTCCTTGCAGACTTCCCAATTGAAGAAGAATATGAAGTTCAAGGTCTGATAAAAAAAATAAAAAATAAAGGATTACCCGGATGCGAGGAAGAAGACCCACAAGATATTCTGGACTCGGAAATTCTCAAAAGTGGGAAGTCTTTGTTGATGGATCCGGAAACAAAGAAGGAGCAGGAATTGGCATCGTGATTACTACACCAATGGGAGACCAAATGATTCATTCTTTTCTTCTTGAATTTGAAGAGCATACAAATAACATAGTAGAATATGAAGCTGTGGTTCATGCTTTAAAACTCATCATTGAATTGGGAATCATCAATGTTCGACTTACAAGTGATTCGCAGTTGGTAATTCGACAGCTTGAATTAAAATATCAAACACTTGATGCAGATTTAACACAATATAAAAATCTTGTTCAAATTTTAGCAAGCCAAATCCCAAACCTTACTTTCCGGCATCTGTCCCGAGACAAAAATCGACATGCTGATGCTTTGGCATTCATTTCTTCCATGTTAAATGACCCTAGTATGACAACACTCAAAGTCGGAAGGATATATGAACCCTCTATCCAGATAAGAGTACTTCATAATATGGAAAAAAATGTAACAGAAGAAATTCATGATCCTGCAATGCAAAATGTTCCATCTATACCTCAACAAAAAGGTGATGAAATAAGTGAACCGCATTGGAGGATTCCGATTCATCAATACTTACAAGATAACGTATTACCTACCAATTCTCAGGAAGCAAGAAAAATTCAACTCAAATCAGATAATTACCAACTTCGGGATGGAATTTTGTATCGAAAATCATTTCTTGGACCATTATCCCGATGCCTATCACAACAGGAAGGAATTCGAATACTTAAAGAAATACATTATTGGGATGCAGGAAACCACAGTGGAAGACGATCACTTGCATTAAAAGCCAAAACCCAAGGTTATTATTGGATATCCATGCAAAACGACTCAGACAACATGGTACGAAGATGTGAAGAATGCCAACGATTTGCAAAAAAGATCAAAGCACCAGCCACAAAGCTCAATTCTATACTCAGTCCATGGCCATTTACAAAATGGGGAGTAGATATTGTCGGTCCGCTAGTTGAGGGAACCAAAAAGAGACGATATTTAATAGTGGCTACTGATTATTTCACTAAGTGGGTAGAAGCAAAAGCATTAGCTCGGATCAGAGATTCCGATGTATTTACATTTTTATTTGAAAATATCATATGTAGATTCGGAATTCCCGCAGCCATAGTTTCCGATAATGGAGAACAATTTCAAGGAAGAAATATTGATATGTTATTTGAGGCATATAATATTCAACAATACAGATCCACACCATTTTATCCACAAAGTAATGGACAAGCCGAATCCAAAAATAAAACAATAGCAATGAATCTGAAGAAGACACTGGATGGGTATCACAAACGTTGGTGTGAACAATTGCATAATACATTATGGGCATATCGCACCACGAGAAGAGAATCCACTGGAGAGTCACCTTTTCTTCTCGCATATGGTACAGAAGCAGTCATACCAACTGAAATCATTCTACCCACGACAAGAACAGAAGCATGGGAGAAAAATTTAAATACAGATCTAATGTTACAAAAATTGGATGATTTAGAAGAAAAGCGGGAAGTGGCACTCCAGAAAATGGAGAACTATCAAAGAAGGTTGGCACGGGATTACCACAAAAAAGTCAAATCTCGAAACTTTATCCAAGGACAATATGTATTACGACAAATCCCTGAATACCATCGAGACAAAGATGCTGGAAAGTTCGCACCAACTTGGGACGGACCATACGTAATACACGCATTAGCTGGACAAGGATCGTACTATCTCCAAAATATGCAAGGAGAAACCTTACAACATCCTTGGAATGCACAATACCTAAAGCTTTATTATCCATAAATAATAGCATAATTTTGAAGCTGTCACAGGTATTTATGTCTTTATTTGATCTTTTATTTTACAATGAGATTCCCTCTGAGTTTATATTTACAATAAAATTCAAATCCAGGAACATCTTATTCTGGAAAAACGCTCCGATTGGCGACATAATCTAAATTCAAATCCAGAAACATCATATTCTGGAAAACGCTTCGATTGGCGACATAATTAAAACTCAATCTTAATGCCCAAAGAGGTACATGTCTTATTGGAATTTGAATAAATTCAAAAGTTCTAATAAAGAAGGAATGCCTAACTTATGGTTATCATTTTCAGAGTACGTTCGGGACCAACCCTGTATCTTACCCCTGGCCCGGGTTTGTTTCGTATGCGTGGATCTCGAATTATATGTTTTGAGGTATATACACTTCAATCCATTGTACTCCTGAAGCAATATGATTAACCTAAAGATTTAATAAATATCATATTTTGTGCAGGAACAATGTTCAGAGCACAGACCAGTCAAAAATAAAAAACAGCAAAACGATGTTCTCAACAATAATAAGTTAAGCTACAATACAAGAGAGGATCGGGACAAAAAGCTAGAATATTTAAAGATGAAGCTACGAACAGTACAAGCCAAAAGCAAGTACAACTACACTTCAGGGTTGGAATTTCGGAGTGGTTGAGAAGGAACCACCGGAACAGCAGCACGACCATTCAACACGGAAGGATCGGCTTGAGCCCGATCCAAAGCAGAATTGAACGACATCGCAATCTTAGCTTTGGCATCTTGTCTTACCCAGACAACATAAGCATGGCTGTAATCAACTTCGGATTGAAGATCTTTAATCTTTTGCTGATCTTTTTCTACTTTCTTCTTTTCAACATTTAATTCCTTTAGTAGTTCATCAGCTCTTGATTGTACTTTTATCATTTCTTGATCTTGAACACTTAGTTCAGTTTGTAAATCCCGAAGTTTGATCGTACTCAGAGCCACATTTTTCTCTGAAGTCTTCAGCTCTTCAGTAAGGTTTGCTATTGTATTGTTTGCAATGTTAAGTTCAGCTCCTGCTACTGTTGCTCGTCCATTAGCTTCATTCATTTTCTTTTCTAGCACTGGAAATCAGGATGAATATTAGATAAACCATATAACACCATCAATAAAACAACTATATAACTAAACATATACCTCTAACTACAGATTTAAATTCTGCTTCTTTAAGGGTTAAAGTTTTCAGAACTTCCTGATACTTGGATTCCGCTCTATTACGTCTCCAGGTATTCAACTCAATACTATCGGACAACTGTGTTAATTTCTTCTTAACCAGTTCCATATCCATATTTACTTCTCTCGCATGATTGTTCAACTGAGTCATCCTACGCTGGAACCTAAACAGAGATTCCAAGTCTCCCTCTGATCCCATAACGAACTATAGGGTCGTACCTAATATAGGTAAATACCAGAACGAACCATAGGATCGTACCCGATATAGGTAAATGTTGGAACGATTGTAGGATCGTAGTACGAACCCAAAATAAAGCATGTACTAAGAAGTAAGGACAAACCTTGATTTTGATCTTGAAGCTTTTGATTTTGATCCTCAAAATTTTGAAGCTGTTGCTGTTGTTGTTGTTGCTGTTCTTGTTGTTGTTGAAGTTGTTGTTGAATATTGTTGTTTTGTTGCTTGAGATTTTCAATTTCTCGCTGCAAATTTTCATTTCCACTCTTTGCTTTTGATGCCTCGTTCTTGAACATTAGCTCCATCATTACGGCCCGAGCCTTATAAAATTTGTACACTGCAAATGTACAATCGGTACCGTACTTAAGCTGAGCGAGAGCTTGCTGTGGAAAAGAGTACGATGAACCCTCTGCCACGGTCAGAATCTCACTCAAAGAAGAAGGAAGACTGAGCGGGTATGGTTGATCGAAACATTCGCCTTCGAACCAAGCATCCCGAGTACTATCCAGCGAAGCTGCACCAATTGAAGCCCGTAGCCTAGCCATTGAGGCACTATCGGACTTCGATGGATCGTGCCGAGCGGAAGTATTTAGAAACCCTTAGGAAACAAACCATTGAAAGGCTTCATCTTCTTCACGCGCAAGAGTAACTCCCTCATCTTCCTCAGAAAAAGGCCATTGAAGGGGAGGATCAGCATCGGGCATTTCATCATCGCTATCGTAAGCAGGAATGGTAGATCGAGCTAATGTCCCGATGGGGGCATCTGATGTATGAATAACTTCAGAAACATTTACATCCCCAACAGGGTGCGGGACATCAGGAACGACTGAAGTAGGAACGATTGGAATTGTACTTTCAGCATTAACTCCTTCAGAAATTTCATTTCTTTGATCTTCTACAACAACATTTTCATTTTCAACATTTTCTTCAACAGCAGCAACTTCGATCAATTTTACTATATTCTCTTCCTCAATAGCAACATCGTCTGCTTCCTCTTCCGGTAATCCAGAAAAAACTGTTATTGTACCACTGCAAGGGGCAACGTGCTCTATTTCAAAGGAAAAAGGAAGAGGAGAAAAGGAATCGAAGATACTGGGGAGAGCAGTGGCGTTTGGAACAGCTTCAGAAATAGATGAGGATACGGAAGGCTGATCTGGAGAAAGAATAGGTTCTCCCACGCTAACGGGAACAACGTTAAGGATAACATGTTTTCCCGATACTTCAGTTTGGACCGAACCTTCAGCAGTAGTTATAAGAGCGGAACTGCACCCCTCAACTAAATTATCTCTAATTTCCCCTTCTTCTGCTTCAGAAGGGTACACTGGTCTTCTCAATTTTCTCTTTTTCTTTATTTCTTCAGGAAAAACTAACTTACGTTTCCCTTTACCCTCAATAACCTCTTCTTCTTCAACTCTTTGTCTTCCCTCAACAATTTGAATACCGAGACTTTGACGTAGAGGAGGAGGAGGGACATCATTGACAAGGTCAGAATCAGGTTCAATCTGAAACACAAATGTTTATCCCGTAAGGAATAATTTAACAACAATTCATAACAACATTGAAATAAAGAGTAACACAAACCTTATAATCGAACTTGTAGTCCTCGAAATTTAATCGCCAAGGGCAATAGCCTGGGAATCGATTTCGAAGCATTTGAATTTCATTGTTAAAAAAATATTACCATAAACCCAAGGACCTTCAATTACAATCGGAGTGCGATACCATTTATAATCATGATCCTGAAGAATTCTCTCCTTTGTGGGAAAATCAAGCTTGGTTTTGGGAATATGTTTGATTTTGGGATCATCAATTTCATGTAACAAGGAAAATCCCGAATGACTTTTGTGAGCGGGACTAACGCTCCATTTCACATAATTTTTCTTTGAATACAATCTCCATATGTGGCCTGAAAATTTTCAACAGTATAACTACTGTGTTCTGTAAAATCTGGAACGTAGCAAGAAAGATTAGTCCGCCCTTCACTTTGGAGATAACATTCGTCAAGAATACGCCACCAATTTCCGTTATACTGAGTAATGGATCGAGCAAGTCCATGGGGAGAACTACCACGAGTTGCAAGGACTTCAAATTGAAAGGGATTCTCTTCTTCGTATAAAGGAATGCGAAGTCCGGCCTCTAAAGCACCAGCAGAAATTAATAAACGATTGGGGGAATAGTTAAACCTCTGCATCGCACCTAAAGTTAACACATCGGAATTTAGGTCAAAAAACGAGACTTTAAAGTCTTCAATATCATGTCTCATCTTAAAATTTTCAATGTCCATTGTTCGATAGCTACAAGATGCTTGAGAACACTTGTTTCTAGAAGTGGGGTTAACATTTGCAGGAGCCTCAGGAACCGGGTTACGAACAGGCCGAGGCACGGCATATCTGGAGGAAGAAATTTTAGCAGGTCTTCCAGATTCTTGGTGGTCACCGGAAGCATTGGGATTTCTGGACGACATGATGTTTTACCTGGAAAGAAAGTTTTAAAGGATCAAAATACGAAGGAATCAATTCAATCATATCTGTGAAAAACTAATTATGATTAAACATCAAAGTAAGATACCCAAAAGAAAATTTTTACATACCTGAAGAAAGGAGATAAACAATTACTTGATCGAAGGAAAAGTAAATATGTCTAGTGTTAAAAGCTCCTAAAGCGATTGGGATGACGAAAGTACTTGAAAAAACTCAAGGAAAACAGAGAACAACAACTATAAGAGGTAAAAGACAGGAGTGAAAAAGACTGCATCGTATTTGAAGCAAAGAATAGAAACCGTCACAATTTGGAAAGGCGTCAATTAAAGGCAAAGATTTGATTTCCTCGAAAAAAGGAGTAACTGACACAAACGTGATAATAAAAGTTACTGCTTCCGAAAAGTTTGCATAACGTGTGAAAAGAAGTGATAGGGAGTAATAATTGTTCTTTTACTTTTTTCAAAGACCTTGGATCGACCGTTAAGATCCTTTTTGAAAAAAGAAGAACAAGGGGGCAAGATGTTGGGAAATAAAATAAGAGCGACACGTGTAAGACGATTAAGAAAAAAACAATGGAATCAAGAAGGATGAGAAGCACACAATCAAAGCCATATTAAAGTATCGAAACAGGACAGATGTGAAAGACTGAGCAAATCTCTGCATGATCGACACGTAAGATCGGGAAAGTAAAATCACACTGATCGAAACAGACAGCATTAAATGCATATGGAACGGGAAAGAAAGAATAATGATGAGCATGGAGCGGGAAAGTAAGGCAATAATTACTTTTATGACACGTAAGATCGGGACAAAGTTGATTCTCAAGGAACGAAGAGCACGTGTAAACCATGCAAG
>JAJJMC010029067.1:0-12859 GCA_023531435.1 Papaver californicum
AAGTTCGAGAATCGAACACTTTATTTACCACTTTTAAAACTACATCAATTTTTGGCGCCGCCGACGCGGACTTGTTTTTAGGTTTAGGATTTTAGATTTATTTTTAGGTTTTTATTTTTAGTTTTATTATTTTACTTTGTTCTATTTTACGTTTCTTTTGGTATTTCTCCTTTTTGCTACAGGTTGAATTTTTGATCGAAAAGGGAAGTAAGCCAAAGTTTTGGAATTAAAGCTAAAGACTTGGAATTAAAAAGGGAAAAGCTTAAAGAACGAAAAAGAAGATCGAAGATTTTATTTTATTTTTCTTAATTAGATTTTTAGTTCATTTTAATTAGTTTTAATTAATTTAGAAAATTGTATTAGGATTTTTATCAATTCTGTAATTTTTCTTTTCGGACATTTTTTGGACTTTCTTTTGGACATTTTGGACATTTTATTATTTTTAAACCCTACGGAAGGGTAGTTTTAAATATCAAACTGTGTGCAGAGAAGGACGACAATTACGATATTGTCTCGGCCCCTCGGGTTCGCACACTATTGAAAAGGATATTAGTGGCCCGAATCGACTTCAACGGTTCGTCACTCGAGGTAGGTACACTTCGTCAATCCACGAATCATCTGTCAGTGGGTTTTCTGGACGCCTTCGTATGCATATATGTTGAGGACTGAAAACGGACTTTATTTTGCATAGTAAAGGGCAAGGCCTGGCCATATAAGATAAGGTTTCGGATTTCATCACCGTCTCCTTCTTGCCCGCCTTAGGAACACGAAACCTACGCGAACCTAAGCCTAAAATCTTGGCTAGAAAGAGACTTATAGGGTATCGAGCTTATTGGAAAATCGTTCAAAAAGACTGTACGGGTTACCTTATTAGCCTAACTCGAAGTTCAGGATTATTATTTTAAGTTGATTAGAGCCGCCTTGTAACCCAGGGAAAAGTGCCAAAGAGACAGGGTTATCAAAGCTCCCTAGAGCTTATCCTGTTTCTCTTCGACTTAATCTAATTCAGATCGTTCTAAGAGGTTTGCTAGAATTGTAACAAGTTGCTTTTTGAAAGAACAGAAGCTGGTCTAGAGACAATCTAAGTGGAACAATCATGCTTGTTGTTTTCTAGATTTAGGTTTGATTTGGTTGAGTCAGGGCACGATTGTGTTTGATTAATTGCTTGTTAGGATTTAATTTTTGCATGCCAAGAACGCCCTTAAGGCGAACTTGGGATAGAGACCCTCAAGTAGGTTAATTAGCGGAAATCTGGTAGTTCACCTTAACCTTGAGAAGCCAACTGAGAGTGAACTAGTCACTCCCGAGACTGTGTCAGCAATGACATCTCTGAAGGATTTGTTGAATCCGACCCGGACCTCACGTCCATCTTGCATCAAGTTAGCCGCTACTGAAGCGAGCTACGAACTGAAACCTGGAATCATCCAGATGCTTCTATTATTCTTAGGAAAAGAAAACGAAAATCCTTATTTTCATGTTAGGGAATTCGAGGAAATATGTAGCACAATCAGGATTAGAGACTTGAATGACGAGTCTATTAAACTTAGATTATTTCCCTTTTCACTAAGAGATAAAGCCAAGTCGTGGCTGTATAGCTTGGCTCCTCAGTCAATTGAAACCTATGCCCAACTTACTTCAGCTTTTATTCAGAAGTTCTTCCCTAGGAACAAAATTTCGTCTGTTAGGCAGAAAATATGCACGTTTTCCCAGCTAGAGGGAGAGTCTCTGTATGTGTATATAGAAAGGTTCAATGACCTATTGTCCCAATACCCAGACCACGGATAGAGTAGTTAAGGCTAGTTCAGATCCTCTATGAGGGTTTGGACTACGCATCTATAACCTTGGTCGAATCTTTGTCAACCGGAGGGTTCGACAGTAAGACTCCTGCTGCGGCGATGAAATTTCTGAGTGACATCGCCGAAAAGACCCAGCAGTGGGAGAGCATTAGGGAGCCAAAAAGAAAAATTCTTCTAGGAAGAGGAAATGTTAATAGGGTAGAAGGATCTTTTGATCCAAAGGCCCAAATAGAAGCCTTATCTAGAAGGCTAGAACTGGTCGAAATGAATCAAGCTAGTAGTTCAGAGCCCAACCAATTCGAAGAGCAGGCTTTTTCTCTTTATGATAACATTAGATTTGATAACCAGAGGAAGTTCGACCCGTATTCGGAATCTAACCCTGGCTGGAGAAAACACCCGAACCTTTCCTGGTCGAAAGGCCAGGCTCAAGGTCAGTTTAGTAATGCTAAAGGTCCTCCAGGCTTCAGTTATAAGAATTCGTCTGGTCCAACTCAGCCCAGCAATGACGATAAGTATGAGCAGAGATTCCAGAGCATAGAAAGAGCTATTTCTAGTTTACAAACCTCAGTTAGTGACATTGCTGCGGTTCTGAGAGAGCGAGAACCTGGTAGGTTCCCTAGTCAACACGAACCCAATCCTAGAGGAGTCAATGAAATGTCGACTGGGGAGAAATCATCCAGTCACGTGAATGCAATTACGACCCTCAGGAATGCTAAGGTAGTGGATAACAAGGTAACTAGGCCCGTTAGTGAACAAACTGTAGTTCATCCTGACCCAATAGTTCAAGAGACTGATAAATTCTCTGACGAGCCTGAGGCAACCCCTCAGAGAACCGATTTCATGCCTAGAGCCCCATACCCAAGGTTGTTAGCACCTACTATGAAGGAATCCAATTTTAATGAAATAATGGAAGTTTTTAAGAAAGTCACGATCAACCTATTATTAGATGCAATTAGGCAGATTCCTGCTTATTCCAAGTTTCTTAAGGACATGTGTACGCGAAAGCGAAAACTTAGCGTACATAAGAAAGCTTTTCTAGCTAGTCATGTAAGTTCAATCATACAAAGTAGTACGGCCCTTAAGTACAAAGACCCAGGTTCCCCAACCATAGCTTGCACAATAGGAAACTACCGGGTAGAGAGAGCCTTACTCGATTTAGGAGCCAGTGTGAACTTACTGCCGTACCATTGATGTAAGTGGTAAATTAGGTGATCGATTCTCGAACTTGTGAAGGTAATGATTTTAGAAAATATTGGACTAAATATAAACTAATAAAAATCAGGAAAATAAACTAGAGAAGATTTTTAGGAAATATGGAGAAATCTAGGAATCAGGGTTCAGTTATTTCTAACAATTTATGTGATTAATCATGTAATTCTTTTTAACAATTTAATTCAAGTTTGCCAAAAAATATGTTTTCTAGAAGAATAATTGTAAATCCTAAGCATGGGACATCAAGAGTAATTAACTAAGCATGACCCATCAAAAGAGAACACAACTATTTAATAAAAACCATTTTTTTCTAATTTAAATCCATGCAAATAATAATAAAAGTATTATAAATAATTAATTAAAAATAGACTTACCACATAAAATTGAAAGATAAACCTCCTCCATCATCCCAGTAAATAAACTTAGCCCATGGTGAAGAAAACTTGTTCAAAAGATCTTTTCATTGCTCAAAAAGTTGATTACAAAGTGAAATAATAGTGCAACAGCTGAACAGATACGTTTATAAATGTCACAGAACAGGGTTCAGCCGTTACAGAAGTGTTTCTAAGCAATAAATGGTTGAAAGAATAGGCGACAGGAGAAGTTTAAATCAGCAACAAATATAAATGTTGCTGAGTCTTCTTCTCCGATGGTGGCTGATGAAGAACACGCCGGCCGGACCAGCAGCAGGTGACCGGCGGCGACCGGAAGTGGCCGGACTTGCTCTGATTTCTTCTCTAGGTTTTCGCTTTGATTTTTCTTGGCTTCTCTTCATATATATAGGCTCTGCAAACCCTAGGGAGAGTTCTAAACCTAATAGAACTCTTTAAAATCTATCCAAATCTTCACAAATCCGATTCCAAGCCGGATTCCATTTTTCCGTCCAAATTCATGATTGTGCAATATTCTCCGGCGTAAATCACTCTAACTTGATGTGTTTGAGTTGGTCTTGGACTCTTGTAGCTTTTGGAACAAATTAGAATCGAAAACAACTTGAAAATCTCGTAAAAATTGTACACAATTGAACACAGTTCTTCCCGATGAGTTGGATCGGTGACTCGCCGATCCAGCCGAGTTGACCCGCTGAGTTGGCCCGATCCAACTCAGCCCGATCCAAGGGTGTCCCTTATCCATTCTTGGGGTGCCAATTAACACTTGTCCTTGGGTGCCTTTATCACTTTTTGAGCCAATTTTTCCACAAATCTTTATTCTTCAAATGTACCTACAAAAGCATAAAAACACGTAATATTTGCAAAATCGAATACTAACTTAATAGAAACTAAGGTGCAATCTAGACACTAAAATGTGTCTATCAACCATGTGTACCTCCAGCTAGGACTAGGCGATTTGAAACCGACTCAGATGACTTTGCAGTTAGCTGATAGGTCTGTGAAAATTCCTCGTGGTGTCATAGAGGATATTTTGATTGAAGTGGATAAATTTATTTATCCAGTGGATTTTGTTGTGCTTGATACCAGACCTGTGCCTGATCCAGAGAATCATATACCGGTTATACTAGGTCGCCCGTTCTTAGCAACATCTAATGCGATCATTAACTGTCGTAACGGTGTTATGAACTTGTCTTTTGGTAACATGACTATTGAGCTAAATATCTTCAACATTAGTAATCAACCACCTGAGCTAGATGAACCCACCTTAGAAACCGTCAACATGATAGAGATCCCAGTTCAGGAGTCATTACCAAACACTTTGATAGAAGACCCGTTAGCAAAATGTCTAGCCCACTTTGGATTAGAGTTTGATGAGTTAGGCCCATCAGAGACCTTAACTGTGATTGTAGCTTCAGATTTGGATAGTGACCAAGAGAATAGGCTAGTAACCGTGCTTCAGGACAATCAGAAAGCCTTAGGAGGGACCATAGCAGTTATTCGGGGAATTAGCCCAACAGTTTGTATGCACCAGATCCATTCAGAGAAGGAATCCAAACCGTCTAGGGAGATGCAGCGTAGGCTCGACCCGTTAGAAGATCCATTAGAGAAATGCCTAGCCAATTATAGAATTGATGGCGATAATGATAGTGTTATTAATGAAGTGAGCACTTTGTTAGGTTCTCCACCACCAGATTGTAATTTAGAAGAAGCAATTGACTATTTTCGAGAATCTGACGATCTGGAAATGAGGGAAATTGTTATTAGTCTATCTAGAGATACTGAAAACTCTAAGTTTGGGGGTGACTATCATTCTCCATGTGCTATACCATTAACTCTTAGGAAGGTCCCTAGCTAGGGACCTGACATATGCACATCTGCCATTGTACAAGATCATCTTCGAGCTAGATCCAATGATCCTCCTGTTCAGAAAGAAGTTCACTTGCCAAAAACCCATCCTCTGGTCGATGTGGTTTACCTAGATAGGGATCAAAGTGTGTTCAGATTGTTTATCTTCGTAGCTTGCTGTTGTTTCCTTCTAATGTGGATAACACTATTTGATTCAGATGATCCACAGTTGTTCCGATTATTGCTATATGATTTAAGGAGGTAACTTATGCTCATGCGACACGGTAATATCTTTCCCTAATTCCTTTTTGTGCAGTATTTAGAAACATTAAGGACACTGTTTAATTTAAGTTTGGGGGTATTGGAAGACTTTTTAGGATTAATAAGATTTGGAATTTAGAAGCATGTGAACAATTCAGGGTGACACTAACCACTCTAGGTAGATGGAAACTTAGCCATTTTGATATAAGGATTGGTGTGCCCAGCTAGATGGTTTATTCATAAAGGAGACAGAGTTCAGGTGTTAGAAATAACATGATAGTTGTCACCACCACATCACGTTCTGTTTTATTATTTGCAATTTCGTGTTTCTCTGAGAGTATTGGTGGGTCCTAGCATCGACATGTTAATTAGCACTGGAATGACATTTAGTGTGTTGAGATCATGCCCCACATGAATAATACGTTAGTTATGTGTGTGGTCCCCTGTCTCCGTCGCCTAAGCAATCGTGGAATGCAGGATCCATGGGAACACACATGTATTATGTGTCAGAAAAAAAAAAGAAAAAAAAAAGGAAAATTTTTTTGAAAAAAAGTTAAAAAAAAAATTGAGAAAAAATAGTATTTGGTATTTTAAAGTTCTCCCTGTCTCCGTCGCCTAAGCAAACGTGGAACGCAGGATCCATGGGAACTTGTAAATATTTTTAGTTAGTAGTGACCGTTGAAAATAAATGGGGAGTATCTCGACACACTAGGTTTCATCTCGGTACTGACCTTCAGACAGATATGGGACACATCGTTCGTCTTGGTCAACATTTGCGATCTTCTACAGTCTACGTTCATCTTCTAAGTCTTTTCATGTAATGGGTGGTTAGATAACTGTCTGAGTAGAACTCTGTTGTCTGAGATATGAATTTTAGTATGCTTGAGTTAACACTCGTGTACAGTAATTGGATTCATAAAGGGTAATGGTTCCTATAGCTGAATAATTGAGTAGCCAACTAACTAGCTTGTTTAGTTTCTATCCTTAATCTCTCACGTGTTGCTAAGATCTAGATCCAGGTTTTGTGGGTATACCTCTTGTAAACCCTCACGAGACAAAACTCGTCCACTAGGGACACCTAGGGGTTTAACGGCTTACTGCATATGCTAAATGTAGTCGCGATTCCTGCGAAAGTGAGTTAGGATTATTACTTTATTTTTAAGTAGTTTGCTCGAGGACTAGCAAAATAGTAAGTTTGGGGGTATTTGATAGACACATTTTAGTGTCTAAATTGTACCTTAGTTTCTATTAAGTTAGTATTCGATTTTCCAAATATTACTTGTTTTTATGCTTTTGCAGGTACATTAGAAGAATAAAGATTTGTGGGAAAATTGGCTCAAAAAGTGATAAAGGCACACAAGGAAAAGTGTTATTGGCACCCCAAGAATGGATAAGGGACACCCTAGGATCGGCCGAGTCAAATCAGCGATCCAGCGAGTCAACTCGGCCGAGTCGCCGATCCACCCATCGGGAATTCCTGTTTCAAACAGGAAAAGGATTTGGTTGTGAATTTTGAGTTGTTTTCGACAATTGAAGGTGACCCATTGCGATTAAAGTTCAAAGCAATAAAAAGACAGCAAGAAATCCCGTAAAATCAGCTCGGGAAATCCAATTTTGGCCGGAAATTGGACTCGGTTCCTGTTTCAATTGGGAATGGGATTTGTGATGTGTTTTAATGAGTTCTATTAGGTTTAGAACTCTCTAGAAGGTTTGTAAAGGCTATATATACCAAGAGAAGCCAATAAAAAGACACACACACCCCTAGAGATCTCTTCCGGCGACTTCCGGTCACCGCCGATCACCTGCTGGTGCATCGCCGGCACTGTTCTTCATCATCCTTCATCGGAGAAGAAAGAGCAGCAACATCTGCATTCATTGCTGTTCCACCGTTACAGCTCTGCTCCTGTTGCCTTAGATTTTAAACACTCCTGTTGCTTAAAGCTTTGTGTAACGGCTGAACCCTGTTCTGTGACATTTATATACGTATCTGTTCAGCTGTTGCACCATTATTTCACCTTGTAATCAACTTTTTGAGCAATGAAAATATCTTTTGAGCAAGTTTTCTTCACCATGAGCTAAGTTTATTTACTGGGATGATGGAGGAGGTTTTTCTCTCAATTTTATATGGTAAGTCTATTTTTAATTAATTATTTATAATTCTTTACTTGTTAAAATTGCATAGTTTCGAAATAGAAAAACGGTTTTCATTCAGTAGTGGTGTTTTTGTTTGATGGGTCATGCTGGGTTGACAACCTCTGATGTCCCATGCTTGTGATTTACCTCTGCTTGTTTGCATAAAAACCTATTTTGGCAATATTTGAGCTTAATTTATTTAAAAGAATTACATGATTAATCACATAAATTGTTGGAAATAACTAATTCCTGATTTCTGGTTTTCTCCAATATTTTCAAAAAAATCATCTCTAGTTTATTTTCCTGATTTTTATTAGTTTAGATTAAATCCATTATTTTCTAAAATCATGACCTTCACAAGTTCGAGAATCGAACACTTTATTTACCACTTTTAAAACTACATCAGGGACAGTATCGGTGGAAGGGTCGGGTAATTACAAATGGTATCAGAGCCGACGACGGTCACCTGCCAAGGGTGAGAGAGTACGCTGGACGGGGTGTTCCAGGTATTGGTCTCATAGGTGGTAGGGAACGTCGGAGATCTGAGCTTGTATATATTCCGGAGCCGAGGACGGCTCCAATTTAAAGGTGGTAGTATTGTAATACCCCGATTCGAAATATAAGTAATGATTTGTCCTTTCCTAACACCGATCAGCACAACTGGCTCAGATTTGGCAAAAAGCTCTGCAGTTAAGCGTGCTCGGGAGGGAGTAATCCAGGGATGGATGACCTCCCTGGATGACCGCAGGGGTACCCGTTGAAAACCCCACACTGCCGGATAACCGCAGTGGCTAAGTGGGCAAGTATCAGTGGAAGGTCGGGTCATTACAGGTTTTGAATCTCTTAGGCGTCTGATACCAAGTTGAGACAATGCTTGAAGCCGTCTGTATACTTTGAGAAACGTCTGTATACTTGAATATTTTCTTATTATTTGGACGTGAGCGATTGCTCCATATATATATCAAGCGTTATATAGTTTTAGGAAATCGAAGATCAATCCAAATCTAAACAAATACTAAAAAGAGAAGAAAATCTACTCAAATCTGAACAGAATATATGATAAGCAAATCCTAAACAAACTATGAGGTGGCACTTGTATTAGGATTAGTTTTCTGACTGGATTCATACTTTAGGCTGGATGGTTCAACAGGTCCACCATTACCCGAGAATACGTTCTTCCCACTTGTTTATGCCGGTAATTTATCGTCAAATATTCATAACGGTACCAACACATCCCGTAAACGGAGTGGGTTTACTTATGCTACTTGTATGCCCAACTCGTTAGAACAAGAGCTTGTCCGTGGGAAAATTGTTCTATGTGATCGTGGCGGGGTTCCACGAGTTGCAAAAGGAGTGGTCGTGAAAGATACAAGCGGGGCTGGGATGATAGTTGCTAACGTGTCTCCTGAAGGATTAGGCTTAGTTGATTATGCACATGTGCTCCCTGGGTTGGTTGTTACTGAAACCGATGGACAATTCATGGTTATATTGCTACATCAAAGAAACCACATGCCAAGTTTGCTTTCCATGGGACTCAGTTAGGCACGAAACCGGCTCCAGTTGTTGCGGGCTTTTCATCAAGAGGGACAAATCTGGAATCAATTTACATCATCAAACCTGATATAATAGCGCCAGGAGTCGATATCTTAGCGGCTTGGCTGGATAATGTGAGTCCTACAGGTTTATCATCTGATCTTATGCGTACAGAATTTAATATACTATCTGGTACTTCTATATCGTACCCACACGTATCAGGTTTAGGTGCTCTTCTAAAAGGAGTACATAATTTAATATATTATCTGGTACTTTTATGTCGTGCCCACACGTATCAGGTTTAGGTGCTCTTCTGAAAGAAGGTCATTTTGATTGGTCACCAGCAAGGATTAGATTATCTTTAATGACTACGACTTATACCCATGATAATACATGGAGAATTCTTCTAGATTAAGTCAACTACAACATATCCGAGGCTTGGGATATGGGTTCTGGACATGTTAATCCAGAGAAATCCCTTGATCATGGTCTTGTTTACGATCTAACGCTTGATGATTATTTGGATTTCTTATGTGCATCTAATTACACTCGTCGCAACATAAGGTCAATAGTTCGTAGACCAGTAAATTTTTCTAAGAAAGGATTACAACCTTGGGATTTAAATTACCCATCAGTTTTTGTTGTCATGGATCAATCAAAGCCGTCAAAAGTTGAGATTGTAGTACGAAGAACTGTGATGCATGTTAACAATGACGCATCAAGTTATACAGTGAAAATAGAGAATCCACTAGGAAGAATCGTGATGGTTAATCCTCCTAAGCTTGAGTTTAGTCAAAGGGAAGAAAAAAAACAAACTTTGTGAATAAGATTATGACGGAGAAAGTTGCATTGCCACATAGTAATACAAAGAGTGAATTTGGTAGGTTGACGTGGTCAGATGGTGAACACGTGGTTAGCATGTCGATCGCAGTGACGTGGCAGGAATCTTACTGAGAGATAAAATTGGAGTTTTATATTCAAGTTTCCAAGTGTTAAAGAAAATGAAAATATGTAAGTGACAATGTATAAGAATTTTCGTTTAAAACTATTCAGTGTTGAAGGAGTATTTCTATATAGCGAGTGAATGTAATATATATTTTTTAATGAAAGTGAATTTATTTTTACTCGATAAATATTTGGAAAAATTACACCTCACAGAAAGAAGGTTGTTATAGGGTTGATCAAATTCTAAGATTACCAAACTCCATATGATTTAAGGGTTGTTAGGCCATTAAAGTATAAAAATATATTTAAATGATTGCTCTTAAAATTTTACATATGATTTTTACAAAGGATCCTCTGTAAGATTTAACGTTTTCAATTTGGGTAGTAGATTCTCGACAATTACGAATCGTTCAACTCTCTACTAATATTAGAATGATCAATAGATTAATCAATTGTACATTTGAACAATCTAGAAATTAATCATAAACCTTATATATAATGAAAACAGACGACAAAATGATAAAAACTCTAAATAACTTGTATAACTATTAAGCTTCAAGTCTAGAACATTGGATTCATCCTTAATCAACAAAAGAATTAGCTATTCATGGTTACACGATTTCCCGGTATCCTCCTAAAGGGATAAACCCTAGAATATTGAATGTAAAACAAAATTGTATTATGAGATATAAAACTTAAGTCAAAAAGTATTAGAAGTGTCTTTTTATAGATATCCAAGTTGTAGAAGTGTCCGTGCTTGAATCCCGATCATATTAGGTTTTCGAACCTCGTCCAAACTCGAAAATAACACAAAAACCCGTCAAAATATTCTAGGCCACGTAACTTTCTCGGCCACCAGAGTGGTCGAGATTTCTGGAATTCTCGCTCAGGTACCCCTTCGAGAAAAAAAATAAAGTTTCTGAATTTCTTTCTCGGTCACCCTGGTGACCGAGAAATCATTATTTTCTCGGTCATGTATCCCATTGAGAAATTTCTGAAATTCTGAATTTGGGTTTTCTCCTTCACTACCTTGGTCGAGAGATATAGATTTCTCGACCACCAGAACCACCGAGAATATCTGAAATTGTTCTTTTCTCCACTTTGTTGCAATTCTTTCGCACAACTTGGTCTTGGGTCCTTAGGCACTTATAGTTGACTCTATTGATACTTTTAGAGCTATTTCCACCGGATTTTTAGATGATTCACCTATAGAGACAAATAAAATAGAAAACAAGAGTAATACATGGTAATTTACATAAACTCTAACAAATAAATGCAAGGAAACGATATTAAGAATATGTAAGTTATGCACTTGTCATTATTGAGTGACGCTAAAAATCAAGGATCCGACTGATACTGCAGAACTATCAGTTATGGAATATAATGTTGAAAAGATGTGGAAGTAAAAAGCGGAAGAACATGTTAAATATGACGAACGTTGTGAAAAGGTATACAAAACTTATTATAAGTTTAATGCAATTTAATTTCCAAAAACCAATGAAGATATTCGTGTTCAAATACACAACACAATTTGTAGCTAGATGAACCGGAAAAGGCTTTGAAAGTATTTGATATATTAGTTGGCCAAAAATTTAGGTTTAAGCTCAAGATAACTGAATACATTATCCAAAAACAATCAGACAATTATAAAGTCTTGAAGGTTTATACCATGAGAACAAAAAAAAAGGCAACAAATGAAGTCGAGCAATCGGAACCAAAAAACACCACAAAACATGAAACAAAATATTTCTACTTCGGATGATGACGCACGATTGGATAATACAACACCATAGAAGAAAAAGATAAGGACGGTAATAATCTTAGAAGATGAAGAAATTAAAGAAAATGATTATAAGGATTTTATTTTTTTAATTATCATACATATAATTTGAATAAAACTATTAAAATTTTATTTTTAATTTGATTCTTAGAATTATAAGATACTATAAACATCAAATTAAGGTTTATCTTTGGTTTAAAATCTTTGACAATTTTCAAAGATTACTTTAACATGAGTATAGTTTTTAATTATTGTTTTAACATAGGTATTAATACTTAAAAGTTGAATTATGCGAGAGACTTGTAAAATTAAAAACCTTACTATTTGGAGATGGAACTGTAAGAACATTGAATCTAAATCATGTTTGACAACCAAAACTAAGACTTTTTCCATTATTGGAAATGCTCTGACGTAAGTTCTTAAACTTGTGCTACTATTTTGGCTACAGTTTTATATGTTCTTCCTACTTAGGGCTGCACAGGAACCGACCCGAAAAATCGCACCCGCCCGAACCTGCTAAAACCGCGGGTTTTAAAACCGAACCCGCCCGCTACGGGTTGGTATACGGTTTAGAAAACTCAAAACCCGGTCACCACGGGTCGGTTTACGGGTTTAGTGTAGAACCCATCCGACCCCGCCCGTTTAAACCGTTAAATATGGACCGTTGATGAGATCAATCTTGACCATCCATAAAAACTAAACACATTACACATGACCTAATCTAATCTCTAGCAGTCTTCACTCTTCACTTCGTTCTTCAATCTTCACTGTGGATCAATCTTCTTCTGTTCTTCACTTCTTCTCCTCCTTCCTCTCAAGGCTCTCATCCTCTGGTTCCATCCTTCCATGCCATCGGCCATCTCATCCAGGTAATGATACTTATTGCCCTTCTCTGCCATTCCTTCGTTTATCAATAGCATCAAATCTCCATTGATGATTTAGTGAACTACAACAGTAAACAT
>JAJJMC010029080.1:0-11659 GCA_023531435.1 Papaver californicum
AATAATGTCCATTTTGAAACTCAGTCGGATATTCATTGTATTGGCTACCGTAATACCAGTTCAACATTTTTTTTATTTTTTTTTATTTTAAAGTGCACGTGCAAATGCAGGTTTGACTAAAATAGGTAAACTCAGGTTACCTTAGCAAAATATACCTACAGTCAAAGGCTGGTCAAAGGTACGAGGCTAAGGCTTGTGGAATTTCAGCTGGTAACTCCCATCAGGCCATCGACACAGGTTCAACTTACTTTTCTTTGGATTTTCCTAAAATCGGTAGTCTGACGGTGCAGTTGATATGTGCACAGTTTTTTTTTTATATATACAAAATAAAATAAAATCTAAAAGATATACAAATTATTTCTAAAAATAAAAAAGCTAGGAATTAATTAAAATAAAAAAAATAAAAAAAATAAAAAATTGTGTTTTATTACTTACCTTTTTTGGTAGGCAATTTCCACAATTAATGTAAAAGATCACCTGCATATCAAAGATAAAAAAAATACCCAAGTAAAACCTAAAAGATAAAATAAAAAAATCCTAAACTAATTATCACAAAATTAAAGAAAAATTAAAAATCACAATTACTCAATCCCCGGCAGCGGCGCCAAAAATTTGATGTGATTTTAATTATACCGCAAAAGCACGGTTGTCGATGAGACAGTATGCAAGCACGGTTCGTTCCACATGGATTTTGAAATCGTAATTTCTAGTTTTCAATTAATCAAGTTCTAATAACAAATTAATTGGTGATTATATTCTAAAAAAAAATAAAGGATAAAATAGTATACAAATGAAAGAAAACCTAGGACTCGAGATTTCATCACAATTTTGCAAACTAGATGAGTGTAACTATTCACTATAATTTTCTCAAAATATTACACAAGACGATTTTAGACAAATTATTTATGTCTTAGAAGATATGGAATTTTAATCTAATTATTTTTCTCAAAGGATTAACAATTATGTTCGCTATAAAACGCTAGTCTCTAACAAGAATAAATAAATCAATTATTTAAACATTATATGACACATGAAGAAATTATTATCATTATATTCAAGAAAATTGACAAAGAGAAATTATTAGAAAATAATCACAACATTCTAGCAAACATAATATGACTTCCTCTCTAATCCTAGGCGAGGGTTCTAGCTATTCATGGCACAAGAAGCACAAGAAAGTGGAGAAAAAACTATTTATTTATATTTTAGAGCTAATTGATGTTTGGTATTCAGGTTTTGACCAGGTTTAGTATTTGGTATAACATTTGTCCAACGTTGGGGCTTGGTACCTGGACTGACGGTTGTCTACTTTTGACTGTTATGACTAGATTTTAATTAATTTTATAAATTAAATTATATAAGATTACAAATATATCCCTGATGCGGGCTTAATATCTAACGACTATGATGTAATCATAAAACCTACGGTAATGATTCAATCCCCTGGACACGTGTTTTAATCCTTTTCATATTCTCTTCACGGATCCCATCTTCTCCCATTCACCATTATTTCTCTTTTCCCAAACAGATAAAAAGAAAAACTATCGTCTTTCCATAGCTTCTCTTGTCTAAGAATCGAGTTTTCATGGCGTTCAATTTGAGTCTATTAAAACAACCAAACATTAAAACCCCTTACTTTTTTCACCATCAACAAAAAACACACATCGGAAAACTATCAATAATAAAACACATACCTTCATCTGAGTATGTTGATACCGAATCTAGATCACCATCAATTCTTCTACTAAATCCTTCATTTATATCTAATCACAATCAATTCATTTTCCACATCACTCCCTGTACTGATTTTTTACAACCCCTTTTCTATGGTTTCTCAAAAATATCCAATTTAGGGTTTTCTTCCAATTCCTCAAATTTGTTTTTTTTAATGAAATTAGTGGGTTTTGAGATGGGAATTAGAAAAAAATCAAGGTATGGGTTTTTAGGGTTTGTATTGAAATAAGGATTTACAGGGATTTCTGCCACTGAAATCCATCACCGAAATCAAAAAACCCATTTATCCTCTCTGAATTCCTATCACAGCAAAACCCATCAGTTATTCTTCCTTCTCGGGCATTCAACGAATTACTCAAATCCAACACCCATCGAACCTACCTTCTCTACTGATTTTTTCCATAAAACCCATCTCAGTTCATCACAGATCTACCATTTCAAAATCAACATAAACCCATTTCAGAAATTATTTTTAATTATTTAATTTCAAATCAGTTTAAAACCCTAATTCATCTTCTCCCTGTTATGAACTCATCTTGTGAATCGATGGTAGCAAATCCATCTTTTACAACACCAACCCCTTTCTCAACTTCAATCCTTGACAGCGATCAACAATTTCGTAGAGAAGGTAAATTAGGGTTATGATTTGATTTAATAAATAAGGTTTTTGTTTGATTCATACATTAGAATTTCGATTTAATGAAATTGGGGTTTGGATTTGCTTCAGTAAGTTAGGGTTTGTTTGATTCAGAAATTGGGTATTCAAAATTAGGGTTTTGGTTGGATTCAATATTTAGTCTGTTGTTGGGTTTTGTTGTTGTTGTTGTTGTAAAAAGGATGAAGAAGATGAATACACGATGATGATTCGAGGGTTTTCTGTTGAAACTGAATGAAGTATGAGTTTGGGTTCCAGACTAATTGATTTGAAGGTTTAAATGTTGGTGGTGGCTCTATTAGGGTTCGTTGGTGACTCTGGGTCTGTAAGACTGAAGAACACAAAGAAGATGCGGTGAAAGAGAAGAAATAGAGAAATTATAGCGAGAAGAAGTAGAGAAATGGAGGATTTGATACTGCCATCGAGATTTGATACTAAGGTAATTCCTTACTAGTGAAGAATATAATAGTAAATATATAAATACTTAGATTTTAAATTTATTTAAAATTATACTTAACTGAGTCAATATAAGTCAACATCCAGTCCAGGTACCAAGCCCTAACGTTGGACAAATGTTAGACCAAAGACAAATATTGGGTAAAACTTAAGTACCAAACATCAATTAGCCCATAATTTTAATTGAAGTTTACAAGAAAGAACTGACCATTCGCGTCGCAGACATATGAAAATTGCATAACGATTTAACGACACCTTATATGAGTTTTAGAAACAGAACTGTCGCAGGGACTATTGGTAGGTTTAGAAACCTACGATAATAAACCGCAAGTGCACGGTATCTACAACGTAGCTAACGACAAATACGGGTCGATCCCGCAGGGAGTTAGATCTAAGTGATGCTAAATTCTAATGCTCTACTAATACTAATTTAAACGAAGTGGGTAGTCGAATGACCACAAGATGGATGTTATACTAATAAAACAAAATTAAAAATAATATAAAATAAACTAGGGCTTTGAATCTACCGTCTACATGCATAGAAATTCCCTAGTTTGATATAGTAGTTCTCTTTTTAATCAAGGAGTATAGAGATGCTAGCCTCAACTACCTTGAAGATGTGATATAATCACTAACAAATATGAATGACTTAACCTCAGCAAAATATGTCAATTCCTAGCATTACCTATCTGTTTAAGGCATAAATAATCATAAATTGAACTAAATCAGTTTACATGAAAGTAATTTGTGTTATTCAGAGATTAAATCATGCTTTCAATAAAAATCATTAAGAACAAAGTAAAATCAAACCAAAGGATTCTAATTGTTTAGGGGTTTCATCTCAACCCAATTGAGGAAATTAAAACATAGCTAATGAGAAATAAAAAACCTAAACTACTGTAACTTACACCGGCTACCCCGGGCTTGGCTTCAAAATACCATTCTTCCCCCAATTTATACTCAATTTTTCCCAAACGTCAATAATAAACAACTACAAACTTAGGTACAAAAGTTTTGTGCTTACTAGTTGTCTGCATCAATTGGACCACTCAAGTCTTGATTACTCATTGTCTTCGGTATGGTGATGTAGCGAATTCTTTGATTTGTCTCAAAATCTCCAAGGATTGATTTAACACTTCATGCCCATACTTCTAACAGTAAACACATCAGACCCATACTCCATAAATTAGGTTTAGTAATTTGCATGGTAGCTCAAGGTGATCATATGAGGGAGAGGGAAACGAGTAGTTGTACGAGTTGAGGGAGAAATGTAGGCTAGCATTTGAATTTTGGGGCTAGAATAGCTAGACGGTGGTTTGGGATAAATTAGAAAAGTAAAGAGAAATTGCATCTGTTCTTGGAGATAAAAATGGGAAAAATCAGTGAATATTTGGGTGGTAAACAATAGTACCTAGCTCATGTATATAGGACTATAGAAGAGTGACCCCTCCATTTTCTCACGTGAGTGCAGTTGATGTTAAATGCATCAATTTGTACAAGCCAAGTAGTTACACCTTTTCCCCACTTTCTTACTCCAGGCTTCCAACGTCTCGCCATCCCTAGCTGCATTTCATTTCCTACAATTACAAAAACTAAAAATGATGTAAGAATTAACACATATTTACTCACTAATAATTAAAGACGAAAATACATAATTTTGCATAAGAAGACAGAGATAATATACTTTCGGTACCGTAAGTACCTATAAAATGATAGGAAAATATACACTATCAGGCACTCATTAAATACCCCCAAACCTGCATTTTACTCGTCCTCGAGTAAATCAAAACTAAAAAAATCCTACCCATACCACTTTCGCTGGTTTCTTGATTGCATTTAGCGAATGCAATAAGCCTTTAAACCCCTAAGTGTCCCTAGTGGACGAGTTGTAGTCTCGTGAGGGTTTGCTTAGAACATACCCACAAAGTTCAAGGAAAAAGTTTGAGCTCAAATTCCATGAAATGTGACGCATGGATATCAGTTTTAGTTCTCAACAGTGGATATATCAACCTAGCTTTCAAATGCACAAGTTCAGAATTGAACACAAAGCTTCTAGCACTTAGAAAAATTTGAAATAAAAGAGTTCGAACAGTTATGAACATGTGAAGAGTATAAAATGCATTTATCTTAGTCATGTATAGAGAATGATTTATCAAATTGAAGTTATGACCGCCAATTACTAAGAGATAGTTGGAAACTAAGAACCGATACAAAGCCAAGCTAGTTGTCCGGCTTTACGAGAAATGTGAATGTTCACCTTAGATTTCGGTGATATTTCAGCTTACCCGCGTTGTACATCGATGGCATATACCCTTCTTGCTTATTAGAAGACTATTTACAACATATAAAAAGAATTAACTCTTTATTTACTTTGAATAATCTAAGGTATGAAAAAAAGTGACTCTATGAAACAAAAGATAATGAAAAACATACTCTCCTATCATTTTTTTTAATTTCTTTTCTATTCTAATTTTTTTTTTTTTTTATCAGTTTTTTTTTTTTGATGAAGAGAGAGTCAGGAACATAAGAACGTACAAAACTTAAACTTATAAACAAAATAAAATGTATTACATTATAATTTGAGCAAGAGACAGCCCTTTTCGATGCACCCGGTCAAATTCAATGGTCGCTTTTCATAATGTATACGATATACACCAACTACTATCCCAGCCGACCAAAGAACAAGCTAGTTAAGTCTCATTCAGTATTCTAGATGATTGGCAGTCTACTAGACCTATGCAAACACAGACGCTATACACGCTAGGTAGATCGTGCATGTGCAAGTTTTCATATCACATGTTCTAAAAAATTTCAAAATAACGCATCGAACTCACATGTTGTTGTGCTAGAATCAAGTGCCTCGTAATCTAGATTAAGAACCCTAAGATATCATATACGCAGGCATCACAAATAAAGGAAAATAAGCTCAACTATTTATTTTCATTTTTTTTAAAGATATAGTTCAGTTTCAATTATAGCACAGTGACAGTCGCATGGTATATACTCTTTACCCCAAACCTAAACTAAACATTATCCTCAATGTTTCTAAAGATGAACATAAATATACTACAACAATCAACAGAACAATCAAGAGAACCATGCTGAGTAGAGAAAAGGGAAGAGATTACTAGATATGGGCGAAAGCAATTTTAGAACTCCATTATTCATGGCTAGAGTCTAACAAAAATCAGTTGATATCACATTGGATTAGCACAATAGATTCAAAAAGAAAACTAACTCAACACAGAAAAATTGTATCATTACCTATTGGACTATACAAAGATGATTCACCATATCTATACAACCTAAAGAGTTGAGGATCAACCCAGAAAATGATATGCAGAAATATTCACAGTCTTACATATATGTAACACGAAAGTGCAAATAAGACTGCCAATATAAACGAACTACCCCCAAAACTGTAATTTTCAATAGATATGTTTTTGGACACAAAATCTAGCAAATTTTAGGGGATCATCATACACAAGGTCAAGTCTAAATGCACATGCTTAGGGATGTGCATAAAAACATGAAAAAATTCCATATGTGGCTCCTCAATAACAAGATATTTAGTGGACAAAAATTCCAAAAGAATTTGAGATGCACACAACTCTAACCCTAGGTTGGAAACTGTCAATAAATTGGACTCAACACGCCTTAAAGGAACAATCTCCAAGTCAGAAGCAAGGCCAGATTGTGACTTGGGCAGGGAATCAGTTGTGTCTAAATTAATTTCATGTGTAAGACCATTAATATCATAACATGCTTCAACTCTCCCTAAGTCAGAATCAAATATAGTGTCATGCTCACAGTCGTTGAACAAATAATCAAGGCCCAAATTAGAATCAAAATTATCCAATATTTCAGTGTCATGCATAAGATAATCAGAAGAAACCACATATTGTGACCTAGGTAGGGAATTAGACACATCAAAGTCATTTTTATGCATAAGATCATTGGTGTCGACAAACAATTCAACCTTCCCTAAGTTACACACAGGTTGTGTAGCATGTTCACTTTCACAGAACAATTGCACAAGCCTCAAATCAGGATCAACATCATATGTATATATGGATTAAACATTAGAAGAAACATCATTCATGAAAGTCGCAACAAAGAAACTTATTGTATTTATCATGGGATCTAGTGTCTCTGAGTCACATGACTCCATGTCTGAAGTATCAAAATGAACAAACTCTTCTAACATTATATCATCATCATCAAAGCATGGATAGTTTACCCCATTAAAATTGTTAGTGTCTACTGCTCCTATATCCTTCTCTAAGATAGGCAATATTCATTATCATGCTCAAGAATAGGATTAACGACACTAAAATTAGAATTAAATTCATTGGGAGTAACAAATTCATCATCTTGACACTCCTCCCTTCTCTCATTTCGCAAATGAGTTAGAACAGACTCCAACTTTTTGTCAATTTGATAATATGTATCACTTATGTTGTTAGTAATTGCTGCACTAACCAAATTCATTCTTAGCTGCATATTAAGTTGCTCAATGAGAGTGGGGTTTTCCTCAACAGTGGGTGTCCTCGTTTCAGATGGATATTCTGTACATGATTGTGCATGAGGATCACTACAGAAAGGAAATTCAGAAGTGTTGCTCCATGGATTACCATGCAATGCATACGATTCAAGTCTAGCATTATTTTGTTCGATGAGTTTGAGATTTTCCTTAAAAGATTGCATATAAGGGGTCGGAGGAGTACAAAGTTGTTCAACTTCCAATTGTGTTGATTGGTACATGTGTGCATGGTCAATAGAGTCTATAAAATGCAGATTGCAACCTTCGAAAGGTTGATCACAGTCCCAATGACTACCAATATCATAATCTATGGGCATTTCATACCTTGAATTAGCATGGTCTACTCTAGACTGCCTAAAAGCATGCACTACAAGGCAGTGTTGTACCAAATGACTTATGCTGTCACACCTGACACACACAACGACTTCACTTTGGTTAGATGACTTAGATGCAGCAAATTTCCCATATTCGTGCACCTCCAAAGATGATGAATACGTTGATCGACAACTATGAAATTGTCCATCTTCACATTGTGGTGATTGATACATGTGTGAATAACCATTAGGGTATGTGTAATGAAAATCAGAACCTTTAAAAGGCTGGGAATAATCCATATAATTATTAACATCATGGAATACTGGAAACTCATGACATGGAGCACGTCCATAAGCAAGTTCTCTAATTGATTTCTGCAATGATTTCTCATCCCTAACAACTAACTTAAATCCTGACATGATTTTTTTTCCCCGAAGTATAATGAAATGAATCTATTCTAAATGCTTCTACTAAATCCTAACAGAATGGTGCATATACAATAACAATATTGAGCTATTAAAACTAAACACAATGATGCAAGTTTACTTGTACAGACAATAACAAAAACTAATTAACAAAAAAATTTAAGAATGCTGCTGCTTCAATAATTGTAGAGCCCCTCCTTAACAACGTCGTCTACCGGTCCTAAATTGGAATTCTAGTGGATGTAGCAATAAAAATTTGGTTAACTAACGAGAGGACACTCGTATTTGTTAACAAAACATGAATCTCAGTTGTTAATCCCAATATCAAAACCATTCAAGAAAGGTAGCAATGGAAGATAAAAAACCATTTCAATATATTGTTGCAAGAACTTACCTCCGGTACGACACCGGGAGACGGTCAACGAATCTGAAATGTTGATAAAATTGTATACAAATGAAAGAAAACCTAGGAGTCGAGATTTCATCACAACTATGCAAACTAGATAAGTGTAACTATTCACTATAATTTTCTCAAAATATTACACAAGATGATTTCAGACAAATTATTTACATCTTGGAAGATATGGAATTTTAATCTAATTATTTTTCTCAAAGGATTAACAATTATCTTCACTATAAAATGCTAGTCTCTAACAAGAATAAATAAATCAAATATTTAAGCATTATAGGACATATGAAAAAATTATTATCATTATACTCAAGAAATTGACAAAGAGAAATTATTAGAAAATAATCACAACATTCTAGCAAATATAATAGGACTTCCTCTCTAATTCTAGGCGAGGGTTCTAGATATTCATGGCACAAGAAACACAAGAAAGTGGAGAAGAAACCATTTATTTATAATTTTAATAGAAATTTACAAGAAAGAACTGACCATTCGCGTCGCAGACATATTAAATTTGTATAACGATTTAATGACACCTTATATGAGTTTTAGAAACAGAACTGTCGCAGGGAATGTTGGTAGGCTTAGAAACCTACGATAATAAACCGCAAGTGCACGGTGTCTACAGCGTAGCTAACGGCAAATACAGGTCGATCCCGCAGGGAGTTGGATCTAACTGACGCTAAATTCTAAGGTTCTACTAATACTAATTTAAACGAAGTGCGTAGTCGAATGACCAAAAGATGGATGTTATACTAATAAAACAAAATTGAAAACAATATAAAATAAACTAGGGCTTCGAATCCGCCGCCTAAATGCATGACTCCCTAGTTTGATATACTAGTTCTCTTTTTAATCAGGGAGTATAGAGATGCGAGCCTCAACTACCTTGAAGATGTGATATAATCACTAACAAATATGAATGATTTAACCTCAGCAAAATATGCCAATTCCTAGCATTACCTATCTGTTTAAGGCATAGATAATCACAAATTGAACTAAATCAGTTTACATAGTGCTTGAAAACATACAAAAAATTATTCTAACTACCATGGATGTATGACATACAAGGTGAAAGTAATTTGATGTAATTCAGAGATTAAATCATGCTTTCAATAAAAGTCTCATTAAAAACAAAGTAATCAAACCAAAGGATTCTAATTGTTTAGAGGTTTTATCTCAACCCAATTGAAGAGATTAAAACATAGCTAATGAAAAATTAAAAAACTAAACTACTGCAACTTGCACCGGCTACCCCGGGCTTGGATTCAAAATACCACTCTTCCCCCAATTTATACTCAATTTTACCCAAACGTCAATAATAAACAACTACAAAATTAGGTACAAAAGTTTTGTGCATCAATTGGACCACTCAATTCTTGATTACCCATTGTCTTCCGTATGGTGATGTAGGGAATTCTATTGTTTGTCTCAAAATCTCCAAGGATTGATTTAACACTTCATGCCCATACTTCTAACAATAAACACATCAGACCCATACTCCATAGATTAGGTTTAGTACATGGTAGCTCAGAGCGTCCACAAGGGCGCGAGTAAAACACGGACCAAAGATCAAATACCCTCTTTGGTCCGTAAATGTGTAGCACAGAGGCGCGACTGTATTTGAGGTTTAGTCGCCAAATTCCACTGTAGCAGAGTAGATTTAGGAATTTTTTCGGAGTAAATATGGTTTAGTCGGGCGGGCTCGTAGTGTACCGCCTGGCATCAAGCGGCGTCGCAGTGTACCGCATGTAACGAAGTGTTATCCTAAGACAACGCTTAGAAACATGGGAGGTGTCCCAGGAATGCGCCTGATCAAGCGGTAGCCTAGAATAACACCTGACGAAACGATGCTCTAGGCTCACACCCATCAACAGGCGCAACGCTAGAATGCCGCTCAGTTGGAGCATAATCCTAGGATACCGCCCACAGTGAAATGAAGCTCTAGGACTCCGCTCAGATATAGGCGAGGCTCTAAGACTCCGCTCAGATATAGGGTTCGGCTGAAGAAGAAGCAAATGATAATGGGGCGGGCTGCTAGCATC
This sequence comes from Papaver californicum, assembly GCA_023531435.1. Classification (NCBI taxonomy): domain Eukaryota; kingdom Viridiplantae; phylum Streptophyta; class Magnoliopsida; order Ranunculales; family Papaveraceae; genus Papaver; species Papaver californicum. Next base: position 10,583 of record JAJJMC010029080.1, read on the forward strand.
TCGCTTGGAATTCCAAGCGGGGCACTAGCACACCGCCCGTCCCATTCTACTCACACGTTCGAGTCGCACAAGCGCAACTCCTTCAGGCGCATTGCTAGCCCTTCGCCCCATCAAGCGTGATCCTGGGATATCGTCCGTCTCTCAGGCGTGGTCCTAGGATACGGTCCAATACCATGCGTTACTTTAGGACTCCGCCCCACACCAGGCGTTACGTTAAGATTCCGTCTCGCGCAAGCGTTATCCTAGGATTTCGCCCGTGTTTCCAAGCGTATTGCTGGGACACCGCCCAACACCAGGCGCATCGCTAGAAAACCGCCCGACTATACACGACTGTTCTTGGACCGGACCAAACACTAAAATTTTTAGTCTTTGGTCGTTTACTCTAGTCGACCCATTGTGTTTGCTCTCAAGGTGATCATACGAGGGAGAGGGAAACGAGTAGTTGTACGAGTTGAGGGAGAAATGTAGGCTAGCATTTGACTTTTAGGGCTAGAATAGCTAGACGGTGGTTTGGGATAAATTAGAAAAGTAAAGAGAAATTGCTTCTGTTCTTGGAGATAAAAATGGGAAAAATCAGTGAATATTTGGGTGGTAAACAATAATACCTAGCTCATGTATATAGAACTATAGAAGAGTGACCCCTCCAATTTCTCACGTGAGTGCAATTGATGTTAAATACTTAAATGCATCAATTTGTATTAGCTAAGTAGTTACACCTTTTTCCCCACTTCCTTGCTCCAGGCTCCCGACGCCTCGCCATCCCTCGCTGCATTTCATTTCCTACGATTATAAAAACTAAAAATGATATAAGAATTGACACATATTTACTCACTAACAATTAAAGATGAAAAATACATAATTTGGCATAAGAATACAGAGATAATACACTTTCGGTATCGTAAGTACATAAAAAATGATAGGAAAATATATACTATTAGGCATTCATCAACTGTAGCAGAAACCGTTGCAATAGCTGGTGAATACAAAAATTAGGTCACACTATCAGCGACCGTTTGTATATGTTGTTGTTCTTCCTTGTTCCTTGGCCAGGAACCCTAGTTTTCTGGGTTTTTTTTT
>JAJJMC010029086.1:0-10741 GCA_023531435.1 Papaver californicum
AGTCTGTCATGCAGATAGCTAGAAGTATAATATAAAGGCCATGCTCATGATAATCATACGGGCGCGGCACTGTGGTTCATATCAATCTGTATTTTTCTTAATTTTACCTTAACTGATTATATAACTTTCTTAATAAAGAAATACTAATTGGTAACAAATACAAACAGACTTGAACAATTAGTACTAGCAAGTACCGGCAGTAGTTACTACTACCAAGTACAAAATCAAAGAGAAATTACTATGGACTACCAAGTACCAATTGAAATATAAGAGCATGTACCATGACTGGGATAAACTCCATACCCATTCTAAATCTAGGAAAGAGGCAAGTACCATGGCTCATTTTGAACGAGCCATCCATCTTCAAAAGTTAACAGAAGAAGTTGATCAGGACAAAAGGTAATTTCAAAGTGTTTTAACAACAAAACATTCGAAATGTCATACAACTAGGGAGTTTTGATCTTAAGAGCTCCCATATGCTGATTTAAAATTGTATACCTAGCTAATTTCCTAGACAAATGCCATCATAATATGCCATAAACCATCCACCTTTGGTGACAGGACTCAGGAGTGCAGAAGTGGCGATGAATTCATGAAACAGTATATATCAGCTAATGAGGATTGTAGATTGTCCATGGACTACGAGCAGGTAATAGCCTTTCTTATGTTTCATAAACCATACTAATAGAATGAACATATGGCTCTAAAAATGCTTACAAAATGAGGCGGTTGGGCAAAATATGTTCAGGTTTTTCCTGCTGGATTTTTAGTAATAGCATGAAAGTTGGTTAGAGCAATTCATGCACCATGTATTGTATCAATATATGGACCAAAATCACCAAATGATAAATGAAGCCTCTAAAATTTTAAACAGGTTCATAAACAGGTTCACCAAATGATAAATGAAGCCTCTAAAATTGACACAAATCCATTCATAACAGAAGAAAAACAAACATAAACAGGTTCTGAATCACTGAGTGGATGGACATACATGACTGGATACTTGGGAAATGAATTGGCAATTGATAAAAAAACATACATCAAGCAATCATAAGAAACTGAAACATACAAAAAGACAAATGTGCACTGACTTACCATTTCTTATCGTTGAATTTCCTCGTATAAATTGGTTACAATGTTTTTTGAACAATCATGAGAAATTTCCCTATCCCAGATAAATTTAGGTCAATAATAGCATATGAACATGGGTTTTCAATCGAATAGATTTTGATCAAAGTTAATGAGTATTATGAAAACATTGGGTGATGAAAGGAAGAGGCTAAAGCTAGGGTTTTAAAATGCAAAAAGAAAATCCTAGAGATTTTTCTGAGAGATGGAAAGTTTACCCGCATGACGAATGATAGATTGAATATGCTTCTTCAACCCCCAATAATTTTTGGTGGCAATAATTGTTTTGTAATGGAAGATGAGAATAGGAAGAAGGATGAGAGCTTTCGGTTTTCTTTTTCTGAGATGGGGAGGGTGAGAGAAGAAGCGAAGAAGAGAGCCTTTGAATGCACATTAGTGAGATAATAACGAAGGAAAAGACCGAAGTTCACCAACGATGGAGATTAAATCAACATAAAAAGATCAATGGTTAATATTGATCGGTTCCTTGGGTCGGTACAGGTCGGTTCTTAGGCTGTACATGTACCTTGTACCCGGTTCCTAAATTCTGTACCCTGTACCCTCGGTCCGGTTTTTTGGGGTACGGTTTTGTCGGTTCCGGTCCGGTTCTTCGGTTCCGGTCGGTTCCTGTGCAGCCCTAGGCCAGCCTGTGCAACCAAAGAAAAATGAACATCCAAATATAAACGTCAGAACACGTAGGAGATAATATCTTTTAACTAGAAGTAAGCAGTTTGAGAGTTTTGTTTTACCCTTCATTTCAGGGTGTTTCGCAAATAAGGCATCTTTAACAATACTAGCTTCCTTGGAGTTAATATCCACTAGCTTAAACTGGTACATAAATGAGCAGTTTAGGTGAAAACTCAAAATTAGCAAAAATGAAAGAATAAAAGAATAAAAGTTCTCAACATAATCATGCATCTGCAGCATCTCTCATGAAGATGAGGTACAGTAACAATATTTCATACCTGTGTAAAATAAGTGAAATCTTTAGTTCCCGAATATAAAACATACATCAACTGTGAAACAAGGAAAATATCTGAATGCAAGACCATAAGTTTTCTCTTCATAACCACCATGCTCAGTCTTATAACTTTACTATCTGGTTTCATGAGTCCAATTCTATTGTGCTTAGTGTTCTGAAGCCTAGTAACATCCAAATAAACACGACTAAATGTTCTTGTCGATCCAATGGCTTGGACATTGCAGTACATGGATATGAATATGGGTAAGGGATCACGTCAATAACAGCAGAGCATGCCTTAGCTCACTGGGCTAAGAAAACAACTCGTCAACTCCTCTATGTACTGGTCAAAACCTCCTATTTGGCTCCTGCCAATAGTTGAGGCTGACAACTAGCCTGCATTTTAATCAGGCCTTCACTTATATAAAAACAATAACAGCAGAGCATAAGTACTTGAACAAAACACTGATATATTCTAAAAATAGTTGCATTTCAATGATCTTAAACTAATACTTTCTTAACATTTCATCTCCTCATATGATCTTGTAAATACCTCATCTCAGTGGTTGACACCAATACAAACAAGGATATAAAGTCAAGCAGTAAAAGAGTTTGAGTGATGCAAAATTAAAAATGATGTTTAAGTTTTAACAAATCTTTCCTGTAAGAGTAAGTTTAGCACAAGTAGGGTTCTCAGGATCCTTCTTCCCACAAGTCCCAATGGGGAATTCGCTAACTGTGAATGAAGATCTTGCATCTTTCATTCCATTTCTCGCAGTAGAGTCAAGGGTTATCAAATAGAAATATGGGATGCCATGGCCTTTATCAGGTAATCCATCACTAAATGAGACAACATTCCTGGGTATTATCAAACAACTATGTCAAAACCAACCATTTGTTCCCAGTGAAATGGTACTGCATGAACAAACAAGTTTGTCACATATCCATAAATTTTCATAATGAAACAGCACATAATTACATCACGGGCAAAGTGAATCAACATCAGAAAAATTTACACACACATTTTTCGAAATGGTCTGCATTTCTTATACAACTTGACGTTCAGCAATGTACTGGAAAAAAAACACTTTTTGATGTATAGGTCTAATAAAAACTTGAATGAATCTATCGGGATTAGGCCAAAATTTGTAGCTGGATGAGTTGATTCCCGCATAAAAATCTGTCTATTAGGATTGAAACAAAATCACTGATACTTATGAAATTAAACCACCTTATAAGTTTGATTGCATCATAAAACCAATTTTGAATTCCTCAGAGAAACCAGTTACAAGTTCAATCCAGCTATTTAGGAAACACGGCTAAATACAATCAAACCAAAGCAAAAAACAAAACAACCCATGTGTTCAAGAACAGAAAATAAAAGATACCTAAACCCATCAATTCAGTAAAAGACTCTCAAATTTTAGTCTGTACAAATTTCCCATCAATCAACTTATTTTCATATAATATTTGCTACTTCAACGACCAGTCAATAGGGGGAGAAAGATAGATCTTATTACCTTAAAACACCCCAGTTGTTCTGAGAGACCAACCATCGAGCAGTAGCAACAGCATCTTTGGGATCAGGTTTCTGTTGGAGTAAATGTGCACGCCTTCCTGCTTCTGCAAATCCTATCCAACTACCAAGAAAAACAAGTGCAAAACAGAGCAACACACTAACTCTAAACTTATCCATTTCTGACTTGAGAATTCAGAATTTATCTTCAAAAAGTGTAAGAAATTAGAATTTTTAGGAAGACAGAAGAATGAAACGCGAAACAAATGAATCTTGCTATCACCGTTTTTAGAAAAATGTTATTATCATTTTTTTATTTTAGTCGAAAAACAGAATAGTTGAATAAAAAGGATATCCAGGGGAGATGATGGTCCCTAATCTGTAAGGTGACGTTTCACGTTCCACATCATACTTGTCAATCATAATCCTTTTTCTATACCAATACATGATGTATATCGTAGCATGTAAAGAATACTCATGACACACAACGGAATATACCTAGCATACTTATGTTGTGGATGGGTTAGAAATTAATAGCGATTGAAATTTAAAAATATTGAAGATATGCAAGATACTAAGAATGTAGTAATAATTATTTTGTAGTATTCTTTGTTTAGTCAGACTAGAATAGATCTCGTTTGATTAAGTTTCCTGATTTGATTTACGATATAATTTTTGATGTGGATCAATATTCGGCATGGATATGTGGAACTAACAACTGTGGCGATTAAATTGGTCAAACTTAAACATTATTTTCCATAAATTTTTTAGAAGGAAATATAACTAAATATTTTGGTATCAAACTTGAGTTTCTTATAAAAAAGTAAAAAAGTCAAGAGTGTTTAAAGGGTGATTTTCAGGCGACGTTGACTCCAGTTAAGGGTTTATTTTTCTCTTTTGTCCTTTTGAAATCGTTTTTCAATCTTAGTTATGTTGTAGTAATCTTAGGATCCTATGATCGGTGTTTGATTTCATGATTTATCTTCTTTCTTTTCTATTGTTTTGGTTATGATTTCGGCTACTTCTGAATCCGATGTTGGGGGTTTTCATCCTTCTGAAATTGGTAGTGCTAGTAATAATTCTAGGTTTTCTGATGGATTGCCTAAGGATTCTTCCATGGTTGAAGGTTTTTGGGATCCTCCTAAGTTCGGATATATGGATTGGTCTACAGTTCTAGGCAAACAACAATCAGAAGTTATGGTTGCACATCCCATGGTGTTTCGTGATTCTTCTTTTGTTGATGGTGAAAGAGTTATGCTGGTTGAAGATGACGATGTTGCTCCTGAAATCAAACGGTGTGAAGGGTTGGTTGTAGGTTGTTTTGTTGGTAAACTTCTCCCTTTCATGCTTGTTCACTAATCAGTTCAAAAAGCTTGGAAGCTTAAAGGTAATTTTCAAATGACAATTCATGGCGATGTTGTTTATGTTTTTGAATTGGATAATGAGGAGGATAGAATTTCTGCTCTTGAACATGGGTCTTGTTATATTGATGATCAATTATTTTTGGTTAGAGCTTGGACTCCTCTTTTAGACAGAGAGATTGCTTAAATGAAAAATTTGCTAGTGTGGGTAAAATTGTTTAAAGTTCTTATTCATATGTGGCATGCTAAAGCTTTGGCTATTATTGCAAGTTATCTAGGTAATCCTTTAATGGATGATAAGATTACTCTTTCTAGATAAAGAATGAGTTATGCCCGTGTGTGTGTAGAAATTGATGTTCAATGTGAATTTTCTTTTATGATTCCAATTATTATTGGTGGCAAAAGAGTTGAAATCCATATGGAGTTTCCTTGGAGACCTCCTAGATGTTCTTTTTGTTGCATTTTTTGTCACTCTGTAGCAAGATGTAGCAAGAAGCCTAAGGATCCTGTTGTTTTGATTAATTTTGTAGCTGAGCCTAAATCTGGTTCTGTCCCTACTGGAGTTTGGACTAAGAAAGTTACTAAAAGAATTAGAAGTGAGACTTTTAAGAAGGTGGATGATATAATAGATACTTCTTTTGCTTCTGGTGATGAGATGGTTATGGAAGATGTATTTTGCTTTGTTGTTAAAGGCAATGTCAAGGAGAAAGTTATTCAGTTTTCCAAAGAATCTCAGATTGAGGTTGGTAGTGTTTCTAATTTAGTAAATTTTCCTGTGATTACTACTAATAAGTTTGATATTATGTCTGATTCTTCTGTTGTTAAGGATAGTACTAATATGGGGCAAGACAATGTGCTAAAAGACTCTATTATTCTTTATGATTCTGTTCTGAACTCTTCTCGGAATGATGTTAAGGTATTTGCTGAGTCTAGCCATTTTGATGTTGATGTTGGTGGAGTCAGTCTCACTTTAGCCAGAAATATTCAACTCAAGGTGTTTCAAAGGTCTCTTTGAAGGTTGCAGATAACAAAAAGTCTGGTAAGAACAATAGAAAGGTTTACCCTCTCATTATTAATAACGATTAAGTTTGGATGTTGGAATATTAGGGGTTTAAATGACCCCATGAAATAAATAGAAATGAGTAGTTATATTAGCGAAAATAAGTTGTCTCTTGTTGGCTTAGTTGAGACACATGTGCAAAGTGTTAATTGTGATAGAATAAGAAGTAGAATAAGACCTACTTGGCAGTTTTTAAATAATTATGACCATAATAATTCTGGTAGAGTTTGGAATCCAGATGAGTTGACGGTTTCTCTTATCCAAAGTTCCTACGAAGTTATTTTTCTTGAAGTTTCTTTTTCTAAGAATAGGAAATGCTTGTTTCTTTTGTGTATGGTGATAATGATAGTTTAGTTAAACGACCTTTTGGGCTGATATTGAATCTTTTGCTTCTTTAAATAAGCGTCCTTGGGTCATCTTAGGAGATTTTAACTCTATCTTAGATGTTAATGATAAATCTAGTCGGGCTCCTGTTCTTGCTTCTCAATATTCTGATTTTTGGGATTGCACTCAAATGCCCATATGGTTGATCTATCCTATTCTGGCTGTTTTTTCACTTGGAGTAACCAACAACACGGTGAAGATAGGGTTGTCATGAAACTTGATAGAGTTTTAGTTAATTTTGAATGGCTTGTCGATTTTCAAGATTCTCCAGTTGAATTTTTATTTCCTGGAATTTTTGATCATAGTCCAAGTGTTATTACAATCTTTTAAGATAGAGCTCATGGTCCACCTTCTCTCCGATTTTGCAACTTCCTCTCTGAGGACGATTTGATATTGTTAGACAAGAATGGTGTACCCCTGTGAGAGGGAACCCTATGTTAATGTTAGTTACTAAATTGAAGAGAGTTAAAAAAGCTTTGATTGATTTAAGGAAAATGAAATTTGGAAATATTTTTACTCAGACCCTGGAAGCTAGGAGGTCTATGCTTGATTTTCAAGCTCAAGTTCATTTGAATCCTTTATGTGGTGTCATTGCTAGTTATGAAAAAGAAGTCGTTAGAGCTTATGCCAGGTTATCAAGATCTGATGCTTCTTTGGCCAAGCAACAATCTAATAAGAAGTGGATGGGTGTTAGTGACTCCAACACTAAACTTTTTCACAATTCAATTAAGGAAAGTCGTTCTAGAAATAGCATTCTCACCCTAATTTCTGGGTCTGGTATTAAACTTGAAGTTGATAAGTTTATAGACAAAGAATGTGTTGATTTTTTCATTTTTCTTTTCAATAATTCTTATGTTGCTTGTGATACTGATGTTGTCTTGGATAATGTTCAGTTTGGTAAAGTTCTTAGTGATGCTCATGCTGATATGCTTATCAGTCCAGTGAGCAGAGATGAAGTAGTTCAAGCTCTTTCCTCTATTGATTCTGGTAAGTCTCCCGGACCCGATGGATTCTCTAGTCAATTTTTTAAAGCTGCTTGGGATGTTGTTGATGACGATTTTGTTAAACATATCCTTAATTTCTTTAATAAAGGCATATTATTACGTAAAGTAATTGTACTTTCATTACATTAGTTGCTAAATCAGATAATGCTTCAATTGTGAATGATTATAGGCCTATTTCTTGTTGTAATGTAATTTATAAATGCATTGCCAAGATCATGGATTTTAGAATGAAAAGAGTTATAAGTGATCTCATTAGTTCAAACCAATCTGTTTTCATATCAGGGAGAGCAATCCAAGATAATGTAATGTTTGCTCATGAACTAGTTAGAAACTAACATAGGCAAAATGGTGCAGCTTGATGTTCCTTAAAGATTGATCTTCGTAAGGATTACGATTCTGTTAGATGGGATGCCTTACCAAGTCTATGAAAATGTTTGGATTTCCTGTAGAGTTTATTAACTGGGTTTCTCTTTGTATTTCTACTGCTCGGTTCCCTGTTATGGTCAACGGTTCACCGTATGGGTTTTTTGGTGCTAGTAGAGGTCTTCGACAGGGTTGTCCTCTTTCTGTTTATCTTTTTGTTATAGTTATGGAAGTTTTTAGTTCTATTCTTCTCAATAAAGTTCATCAAGGCAAAAAAAAAATCACCCCAAGTGTAAAATCACTAAGCTTACTCACCTTTGCTTCGTCGATGACGATATGGTCTCTTTAAAGGTTCTCTTGAGGCTGCTTCTTCTGTCCATCTGGCTCTCTCGCAGTTTATCTCTTGCTTTGGTCTTAAAGTGAGTATCCAAAAGACCTCTTTTTTATTCTGGGATTAGTAGGGATGTTTGATAGACACATTTTAGTGTCTAATTTGCACCTTAATTTCTAGTGAGTTAGTATTCTACTTTGCGTCTATTACGTGTTTTTATGCTTTTGTAGGTACATTAGAAGAATAAAGATTTGTGGAAAAATTGGATCAAAAAGTGATAAAGGCACCCAAGGACAAGTGTTATTGGCACCCCAAGAATGGATAAGGGACACCCTAGAATCGGGCCGAGTCAACTCAGTCAACACAACGGGTCAACTCGGTCAACCCAGCGAGTCGGATCGGCCGAGCTGGATCGGTGACTCATCGGGACTCATCGGCAGCAGCACTGGATGGTTCAAATCAAGTGATTCGCAAGTTTCTTTTGCTTCCATATTGTTCCAAACATTAATAGATATCCCACACAAGTCAGAACAATCGAGAAACAGCAAAAAATCCCGTGAAATCAGCTCGGAAATCATGTATATGGCCGGAATCATGTTTCGATTAGGATTGAGATTTGTGGGTTGTTTTAGAGAGTTCTATTAGGTTTAGAACTCTCTCTAGGGTTTCTACTACCTATATAAACCAAGAGAAGCCAAGAAAAATCGGGACAGAAGGCTAGAGATTAAAACAGAGAATTCCGACCAAAGTTCCGTCGCCGCCGGTCACCTGCTGCTGCTCCGGCCAGCGTGTTCTTCATCCAGGGTCCATCGGAGAAGACGACTCAGCAACGTCTACATCTGTTGCTGATTCAAACTGGCGTGTTGCCTATTGTTCTGTTTCCTTCATTGCTTAAACATTTCTGTAACAGCTGAACCTTCTTTTGTAACGCATATACGCGTATCAAATCAGCTGTTACACCATTATTCAACCTTGTAATCGATATTTTGAGCAATGAAGAGATCTTTTGAGCAAGTTTTCTCCACCATGAGCTAAGTATATTTATTGGGATGATGGATAAGGTAATTTTCTCAATTTTATGTGATTTAATTATTTTCTAATAATTATTTATAATTCTTTTGTTATTAGAATTGCATAGTTTTAAATAGTGAAAACGGTTTTCTTTCAACAGTTGTGCTTTTGCCTGATGGATTATGCTTGGTTAATTAATTTTAATAGTCCATGCTTGTGATTTACCTCTGTTTGTTAGCATAACGAAACCAATTTTGGCAATTACTTGCGCTTCAATTAATTTAAAAAGAATTATCTGATTAATCACATAGGTTGTTAGACTTACCTGATTCCTGGTCCTTTTAAAATTATTCAAAAATCATCTTTAGGTTATATAGTCTTTTTCATACTCCTGGAATTTTCTAGAGTTAATTAAAATCATTATTTTCTAAAATCATTACCTTCACAAGTTTGAGAAACGATCACCTTATTTACCACTTTCAAAACTACATCAATTTTTGGCGCCGCCGACGCGGACTTGTTTTTAGGTTTAGGGTTTTAGATTTATTTTTAGGTTTTTATTTTTAGTTTTATTATTTTACTTTGTTCTATCTTACGTTTCTTTTGGTATTTCTCATTTTGCTACAGGTTGAATTTTTGATCGAAAAGGGAAGTAAGCCAAAATTTTGGAATTAAAGCTAAAGACTTGGAATTAAAAGGGAAAAGCTTAAAGAACGAAAAACAAGATCGAAGATTTTTTTTTTAATTAATTAGATTTTTAGTTTATTTTAATTAGTTTTAATTAGTTTTAATTAGTTTTAATTAGCTTAGAAAATTGTATTAGGGTTTTAATTATTTCTGTAATTTTTCTTTTATTTTTTGGACATTTTCGGACATTTTTGGACATTTTATTATTTTTAAACCCTACGGAAGGGTAGTTTTAAATATCAAACTGTGTGCAGGGAAGGACGACAATTACGATATTGTCTCGGCCCCTCGGGTTCGCACACTATTGAAAAGGATATTAGTGGCCCGAGTCGACTTCAACGGTTCATCGCCCGTCTAGTACGGGAGGTAAACTTCGACCAACCCACGAATCTCCTGTCAGTGGGTTTTCTGGACGCCTTTGTATGTGTATATGTTGAGGACTGAATACGGAACTTAATTTTTGCATAGTAAAGGGCAAGGCCTGGCCAAACAAGATAAGGTTTCGGATTTCATCACCGTCTCCTTCTTGCCCGCTTTAGGAAAACGAAACCTACGCGAACCTAAGCCTAAAATCTTGACTAGAAAGAGACCTATAGGGTATCGAGCTTATTGGAAACTCGTTCAAAAGGACTGTACGGGTTACTTTATTAGCCTAACTCGAAGAACAGGAAGATTCTTTTAAGTTTATTAGAGCCGCCTTGTAACCCAGGGAAAAGTGCCAAAGAGACAGGGGTATCAAAGCTCCATTGAGCTTCTCCTGTTTCTCTTCGACTTAATCTAATTCAGATCGTTCTAAGAGGTTTGCTAAGATTGTAACCAGTTGCTTTTTGAAAGAATAGAAGCTGGTCTAGAAACAATCTAAGTGGAGCCATCATGCTTGTTGTTTGCTAGATTTAGGTTTGATTTGGTTGAGTCAGGGCACGATTGTGTTTGAT
>JAJJMC010029095.1:0-10438 GCA_023531435.1 Papaver californicum
GGAGTGACTAGTTCACTCTCAGTTGGATTCTCAAGGTCAAGGTGAACTACAAGTCTTCCACTGATTAACCTACCTTGAGGGTCTCTATTCCAAGTTCGCCTTAAGGGCGTTCTTGGCATGCAAAAATTAAATCCTAACAATCAAACACAATCGTGCCCTGACTCAACCAAATCAAACCTAAATCTAGCAAACAACAAGCATGATGGTTCCACTTAGATTGTCTCTAGACCATCTTCTATTCTTTTAGAAGGCAACTGGTTACAATTTTAGCGAATCTCTCTGAGCGATCCGAGTTAAATCAAGTTGAAGAGAAACAGGAGAAGCTCAATGGAGCTTTGATACCCCTGTCTCTTTGGCAACGCTTCCCTGGGTTACAAGGCGGCTCTAATCAACTTTAATCTAATCTTCCTGCTCTAATCAACAGTCCTTCCAACCGATTTTCCTATAAGATCGTTACCTTATCGGTCTCTTTCTAGTCAAGATTTTAAGCTTAGGTTCGTGTAGGTTTCGTTTTCCTAAGGCGGGCAAGAAGGAGACGGTGATGAAACCCGAAACCTTATCTTGTATGGCCAGGCCTTGCCCTTTACTATGCAGAAATTAAGTTCCGTATTCAGTCCTCAGCATATATGCATACAAAGGCGTCCAGAAAACCCACTGACAGGAGATTCGTGGGTTGGTCGAAATTTACTTCCCGTTCTAGACGGGCGACGAACCGTTGAAGTCGACTCGGGCCACTAATATCCTTTTTAATAGTGTGCGAACCCGAGGGACCGAGACAATATCGTAATTGTCGTCCGTCCCTGCACACAGTTTGATATTTAAAATTACCCTTCCGTAGGGTTTAAAAATAAAATGTCCAAAATGTCCCAAAAATAAAATGTCCAAAAGTGTCCAAAAATAAAATAAAAATTTTAGAATTAATAAAAACCCTAATACAATTTTCTAAACTAAATAAAACTAATTAAAACTAATTAAAATAAACTAAAAATCTAATTTAAAAAAAATAAAATCTTCGATCTTCTTTTTCGTTCTTTAAGCTTTTCCCTTTTTTAATTCCAAGTCTTTAGCTTTAATTCCAAAACTTGGGCGTAATCTCTTTTCGATCCCAAAATCGAACCTGTAGTAAAAAGGAAAAATACCAAAAGAAACGTAAAATAGAACAAAGTAAAATAATAAAACTAAAAATAAAAATCTAAAACTAAATCTAAAACCCTAAACCTAAAAACAAGTCCGCGTCGGCGGCGCCAAAAATTGATGTGATTTTATATAGTGGTAAAAAGAGGTTCGATTCTCGAACTTGTGAAGGTAATGATTTTAGAAAATAATGATTTAAACTAATTCTAAAAAATCCCAGGAGTAAGAAAAAGACTAAATAACCTAAATATGATTTTTAAATAATTTTAAACGTACCAGGAATCAGGAATCAGGTAAATCTAACAACCTATGTGATTAATCAGATAATTCTTTTAAATTAATTAAAGCACAAATAATTGCCAAAGTTGGTTCTGTTATGCTAACAAACAGAGGTAAATCACAAGCATGGACTATCAAAATTAATTAACTAAGCATAATCCATCAAGCAAAAGCACAACTGTTGAAAGAAAACCGTTTTTACTAATCAAAACTATGCAATTTTAATAATAAAAGAATTATAAATAATTATTAGAAAATAATTAAATCACATAAAATTGAGAAAATTACCTTATCCATCATCCCAGTAATTAGACTTAGCCCATGGTGAAGAAAACTTGCTCAAAAGTTGATTTCATTGCTCAAAAGAAAGATTACAAGATTGATTAACGCTGTAACAGCTAAACAGTAACGCAGAACACACGTTACAGAATCAGTTCCAACTGTTACAACCCAATTCAACCAAGAATATAACAGTGAGAAATAGCAACAGAGATTTCAAATTTTGCAACAGATAAAAGTGTGGGTGAGCTGTCTTCTTCGGTAAAGGTGAGGATGAACACCGGTGACGGCCGGTGTAGCAGCGTTGACGGAGTTAGCCGGAAAATAGAAAACTTGATCCTGGAGCTGCGTACCTTATTTCTGAAGCTTGTAAACTCTTTATATAGGCCTTTGGAGTCTTCTAGGATGTTCTAATCCCATTATAACTCGGTAGTTTGACGAGAATTTGATGCCAATCCAAAACAGGGATGTATTCCTGTTCCCGTCCAAATTCATGCTCCTCTGGCCCTTATCTTCGGCTTCTAGAGCTTCTAATCGATTTTACGAACCTTGAATTAGATTAGGTAACTCCCAATTTGCGCTGAAATCGCAAAGAAAATCTGATTTGAAAATCAGAAGTTTGCTGCCGATGAAACTGTCCCGATGAAGGTTTGACTCGGTCAACTGACTTTGACCGAGTTGACTGGGCCGAGTTGACCCGCTGAGTTGGTCCGATCCAGCTTATCCCGATCCAAGGGTGCCCCAATCCAAAGTGTGGGTGCCTTGATCCATTTTCCCGGGTGCTTTGAACACTTTTTGAGCCAATTTTTCCACAAATCTTTATTCTTCTAATGTACCTACAAAAGCATAGAAACACGTAATAGACACAAAATCGAATACTAACTCACTAGAAATTAAGGTGCAATTTAGACACAAAAATGTGTCTATCAAATACCCCCAAACTTATTATTTTGCTAGTCCTCGAGCAAACTACTAAAAATAAAGTAAAAATCCTAACTCACTTTCGCAGGAATCGCGACTACATTTAGCATATGCAGTAAGCCATTGAACCCCTAGGTGTCCCTAGTGGACGAGTTTTGTCTTGTGAGGGTTTACAAGAGGTATACCCACAAAACCTGGATCTAGATCTTAGCAACACGTGAATGATTCAGGATAGACACTAAACAAGCTAGTTAGTTGGCTACTTAGATGTTCGGCTATAGGGACCATTACCCTTTATGGATCCAATCACTGTACACGAGTGTTAACTCAAGCATACTAAAATTCATATCTAAGACAACAGAGTTCTACTCAGACAGTTATCTATCCACACATCACATGAAAAGACTTAGAAGATGAAAGTAGACTGTAGAAGGTCACAAATGTTGACTGAGGCGAACGATGTGTCCCATATCTGTCTGAAGGTCAGTACCGAGATGAAACCTAGTGTGTCGAGATACTTCCCATTTATTTTCAACGGTTACTACTAACTAAAATATTTACAAGTTCCCATGGATCCTGCGTTCCACGCTTGCTTAGGCGACGGAGACAGAGAGAACTTGAAAATACCAAATACTCTTTTTTTTCAAATTTTTTTCTAACTTTTTTTTTAATTTTTTTTTTAAAATTTTTTTTTTTTTATAAAAAAAAAATTTTTTTTTTTTTTTACCTAGTACATGTGTAATCCCATGGATCCTGCATTCCACGCTTGCTTAGGCGACGGAGACAGGGGGACCACACACATAACTCTAAAACAATAACATATTATTCAAACTGGGGCATGATCTCAACACACTAAATGTCATTCCAGCGCTATTTAACACGTCGATGCTAGGACCCACCAATACTCTCAGAGAAACACGAAATTGCAAATAATAAAACAGAACGTGATATGGTGGTGACAACTATCATGTTATTTCTAACACCTGAACTCTGTTTCCTTTATGAATAGACCATCTAGCTGGGCACACCAATCCTTATAGCAAAATGGCTAAGTTTCTATCTACCTAGAGTGGTTAGTGTCACCCTGAATTGTTCACATGCTTCTAAATTCCAAATCTTATTAAACCTTAAAAAGTCTCCCAATACCCCCAAACTTAAATTAAACAGTGTCCTCAATGTTTCTAAGTAAAGAACAATACCAGAAGAGTAAAAGTAAGGGAGTCAGAAAGATAGTACCTGAATGAAGCGTAGCAATAAAGCTGAAAAAGCTTAAAAATCTAATACATACATACACAAACGGCTCTGATGGTCAATCAGAGTACGCTGGGTCCTCCAGAGGGACCTCCTCAATATTACCTGTAGGGTTAGACTCTAAAAACGGTTTTAGTCGTTGACCGTTGACTTTGGTGATGTTTCCACCATCCTGAGTCTCAATCTCAATAGCTCCATGAGGAAAGACAGTGCGAACCACATAAGGACCTGTCCACCGAGAGCGTAACTTCCCGGGGAACAGATGTAACCGTGTGTCATACAGAAGAACTTTTTGACCTGGAGAAAATGACTTTCGTAAAATATTTCTATCATGCACGAGTTTCATTTTGTTCTTATACTCCCTAGCACTGTCATAAGCATCAATCCTAATTTTCTTCCAACTCATTGAGCTGGAGTTTCCTCTGAGCACCTGCCTTGTCAAGTGAATAATTTAGCTGTTTCACAGCCCAATATGCTCTATGTTCTAACTCAACAGGAAAGTGGCATGCTTTGCCAAAAACCAAACGGTAGGGGGACATTCCTATTGGGGTTTTAAACGCAGTACGATAAGCCCATAAGGCATCAGTAAGCCTTGTTGACCAGTCTTTCCTATTTGGGTTGACTGTCTTTTCTAGAATGCGTTTTATTTCCCTATTGGAAACCTCTACCTGACCACTAGTCTGGGATGATAAGGGGTGGTCACCTTGTGAGTTATACCATATTTCTTCATCAGAAGACTAAACGGTCTATTACAAAAATGTGACCCACCATCACTAATTATAGCCCTAGGTGTACCAAAACGTGCAAAAATATTATCATTCAAAAATCGGACCACTACCCTATGGTCATTACTTTTACACGACACCGCCTCTACCCATTTAGACACGTAGTCTACGGCAACAAGTATATAAAGATTACCTAGAGAACTAGGAAAGGGACCCATAAAGTCAATACCACATACATCAAAAATCTCAATAATCAAAATCGGGTTCAGGGGCATCATGTTTCTACGGGTCACGGTTCCTAGCTTCTGGCATCTGTCACAAGCAACACAGTGGCTGCGGGAGTCTTTAAACAGTGATGGCCAGTAGAATCCACACTGCAATATCTTAGCAGCAGTCTTCTTGGCACTAAAGTGACCTCCACAAGCCTGATTGTGACAAAAGGAGATAATATTGGACTGATCAGTCTCAGGGATACATCTCCGGATAATCTGGTCTGGACAATACTTAAACAAGTAAGGATCATCCCAAAAGAAGTGTTTCACCTCAGCTAAAAACCTAGAACGATCTTGTCTACCCCAGTGTTGGGGCATTCGACCAGTAACAAGATAGTTCACTATGTGTGCATACCAAGGTGACTCAGAGACAACAAAGAGTTGTTCATCAGGAAAACTATCCCTCACAGGAGAGGAATCGTCTGGAGTGTCTAGGACTAGCCTAGACAAGTGATCGGCCACTACATTTTCTGCACCCTTCTTATCCCTAATCTCTAACTTAAATTCCTGTAGCAACATGATCCATCTTATCAGTCTAGGTTTCGAGTCTTTCTTAGACAGAAGGTACTTCAGGGCAGCATGGTCTGTGAAGACTATAACCTTAGATCCTAAGAGATAAGACCTAAATTTGTCTAGGGCGAACACTATGGCTAACAACTCCTTCTCCGTGGTGGTGTAGTTCAACTGGGCATCATTCAGGGTTTTGCTAGCATAATAGATCACGTGTAATAGTTTTCCTATCCTCTGTCCTAAGACTACGCCTATGGCATAGTCTGATGCATCACACATGATCTCAAATGGATGAGTCCAATCAGGTGCCTGAACTATAGGTGTAGTAGTAAGTAGGGTCTTGAGCTTCTCAAAAGCTCCTAAACAGTCATCATCAAAGGTAAATTTGGTATCTTTTGCAAGTAAGTTGCAAAGAGGTCTAGCAATCAGACTAAAATCCTTGATGAATCTACGATAAAATCCTGCATGCCCTAGGAAAGATCTAATGTCTTTGATGGTTCTAAGAACCTGAAGAGTTTTGATAATGTCTACTTTGGCTTTGTCTACTTCTATGCCCTTGGCAGAGACTATGTGTCCCAGAACTATTCCTGACTTAACCATAAAGTGACATTTCTCCCAATAGAGTACTAGATTCTTTTCTTTACACCTAGCTAACACTAGCGACAAATGATGCAAGCACTCATCAAACGAAGAACCAAACACAGAAAAGTCATCCATAAAGACCTCTAGAAACCGTTCCACCATGTCAGAGAATATGCTCATCATACACCGCTGAAATGTGGCCGGTGCATTGCATAACCCAAAGGGCATGCGCCTATATGCAAAAGTGCCAAAGGGGCAGGTAAAAGTGGTTTTCTCCTGGTCTTTTGGGTCAATAACAATCTGATTATAACCAGAGTAGCCATCCAGAAAGCAATAATGGCTATGTCCAGCTAATCTTTCTAGCATTTGGTCAATAAAAGGAAGGGGAAAGTGATCCTTCCTTGTGGCCTTGTTCAATTTCCTATAGTCTATACAAACACGCCAACCCGTGGTCACTCGGGTTGGGATTAATTCATTATCCTCATTCTTGACTACAGTGATACCTGATTTCTTGGGTACAACCTGAACTGGGCTGACCCACTTACTGTCTGAAATTGGGTAAATAATACCCGCATCTAGCAATTTAAGCACTTCCGTTCGAACTACCTCCTTCATGTTTGGGTTGAGCCTACGCTGCATCTCCCTAGATGGTTTGGATTCCTCTTCTAAATGGATTTGGTGCATACAAACTGTTGGGCTAATTCCCCGAATATCTGCTATGGTCCATCCTAAGGCTTTCTTATTGTCTTGAAGCATGGTTACTAGCCTATTCTCTTGGTCCATGTCCAAATCTGAAGCTACAATCACAGGTAAGGTCTCTGATGGGCCTAAGTACACATATTTCAGAGTATCTGGTAGCTGCTTAAGGTCCAACTTTGGAGGTTCTTCAAGGGACGGAACTAGGTTTGACTTAGGGACTGGTAAGTGTTCGAACTTAGGTGTCCACCTATTGCTGGTGTTTAACACGGATACTGAGTCTAACACAGCATTCACCTTATTAATTTCCCTATCATCAAAATCTAATCCCAAGTGGGCTAGACATTTCTCTAACGGGTCTTCTATTAAAGTGTTTGGTAATGACTCCTGAACTAGAGTCTCTATCATGTTGACATTTTCTAAGATGGGGTCATCTAACTCTAGTGGTTGATTACTAATGTTGAAGATATTCAGCTCAATAGTCATGTTACCAAAAGACAAATTCATGACACCTTTACGACAGTTAATGATCGCATTAGATGTTGCTAAGAACGGGCGACCTAGTATAACCGGTATCTGATTTTCTGGATCAGGCACGGGTTTGGTATCAAGCACAACAAAGTCCACTGGATAAATAAATTTATCCACTTCAATCAAAACATCCTCTATGACACCACGAGGAATTTTTACGGACCTATCAGCTAACTGCAAAGTCATCTGGGTAGGTTTCAAATCGCCTAGTCCTAGCTGGAGGTACACATGGTACGACAGTAAGTTCACACTGGCTCCTAAATCGAGTAAAGCTCTATCTACACGGTAGTTTCCTATCGTGCAAGCAATGGTTGGGGAACCTGGATCTTTGTACTTAAGTGTTGTACTATCCTGCAGAATAGAACTTACGTGGCTAGCTATGAAGGCCTTCTTTTGCACACTATGCTTTCGCTTTCGTGTGCAAAAGTCCTTAAGGAACTTGGCATAGGGGGGAATCTGCCTAATTGCATCTAATAATGGAAGGTTGATAGTGACCTGCTTAAACACTTCCATTATTTCGTTAAAATTGGATTCCTTCCTAGTAGGTGCTAACAACCTTGGGTATGGAGCTTTAGGCATGAAATCAGTTCTCTGAGGGGTTGCCTCAGGTTCGTCAGAGACTTTATCAGTCTCTTCAACTATTGGATCAGGGTGAACTACAGTTTGTTCACTATCAGGCCTAGTTACCTTGTTATCCACTACCTTACCATTCCTGAGGGTACTAATAGCATTCACATGACTAGATGATTTCTCACCAGTCGACATTTCATTAACTCCTCTTGGATTTGGTTGAGGTTGACTAGGGAACCTACCAGGTTCTCTCTCTCTCAGAGCCGCAGCAATGTCACTAACTGAATTTTGTAAGCTAGAAATAGCTTTTTCTAAGGTATGGAATCTCTGCTCATTCTTTTCGTCATTGCTGGGCTGAGTTGGACCAGCCGAATTCTTATAACTGAAGCCTGGAGGACCTTTAGCATTACTAAACTGACCTTGAGCCTGGCCTTTCGACCAAGAAAGGTTCGGGTGGTTTCTCCAGGCAGGGTTATAAGATTCCGAGTATGGGTCGAACTTTCTCTGGTTATCAAATCTAGTGTTATTATAAAGAGCAAAAGCCTGCTCTTCGAATTGGTTGGGCTCTGAACTACTGACTTGATTCATTTCGACCAGTTCTAGCCTTCTAGATAAGGCTTCTATTTGGGCCTTTGAATCGAAAGATCCTTCTACCCTATTAACATTTCCTCTTCCTAGAAGAATTGTTCTTTTCGGCTCTCTACTACTCTCCCAATGCTGGGTCTTCTCGGCGATGTCCCTCAGAAATTTCATCGCCTCAGCAGGAGTCTTACTGTCGAACCCTCCGGTTGACAAAGACTCGACCAAGGTTATGGATGCATAATCTAAACCGTCATAGAGGATTTGAACTAGCCTTAATTCCTCTATACCGGGGTCTGGGCATTGGGATAATAAGTCATTGAACCTATCTACATACACATACAGAGACTCTCCCTCTAGCTGGGAAAACGTGCATATTTTCTGCCTAACATACGAAATTTTGTTCCTAGGGAAGAACTTATGAATAAAAGCTGAAGTAAGTTGGGCATAGGTTTCAATTGACTGAGGAGCCAAGCTATACAGCCACGACTTGGCTTTATCTCTTAGTGAAAAGGGAAATAATCTAAGTTTAATAGACTCGTCATTCAAGTCTCTAATTCTGATCGTGCTACATATTTCCTCGAATTCCCTAACATGAAAATAGGGATTTTCGTTTTCTTTTCCTAAGAATAATGGGAGCATCTGGATTATTCCTGGTTTCAGTTCGTAGCTCGCTTCAGTAGCGGCTAACTTGATGCAAGATGGACGTGAGGTCCGGGTTGGATTCAACAAATCCTTCAGAGACGTCATTGCTGACACAGTCTCAGGAGTGACTAGTTCACTCTCAGTTGGATTCTCAAGGTCAAGGTGAACTACAAGTCTTCCACTGATTAACCTACCTTGAGGGTCTCTATTCCAAGTTCGCCTTAAGGGCGTTCTTGGCATGCAAAAATTAAATCCTAACAATCAAACACAATCGTGCCCTGACTCAACCAAATCAAACCTAAATCTAGCAAACAACAAGCATGATGGTTCCACTTAGATTGTCTCTAGACCATCTTCTATTCTTTTAGAAGGCAACTGGTTACAATTTTAGCGAATCTCTCTGAGCGATCCGAGTTAAATCAAGTTGAAGAGAAACAGGAGAAGCTCAATGGAGCTTTGATACCCCTGTCTCTTTGGCAACGCTTCCCTGGGTTACAAGGCGGCTCTAATCAACTTTAATCTAATCTTCCTGCTCTAATCAACAGTCCTTCCAACCGATTTTCCTATAAGATCGTTACCTTATCGGTCTCTTTCTAGTCAAGATTTTAAGCTTAGGTTCGTGTAGGTTTCGTTTTCCTAAGGCGGGCAAGAAGGAGACGGTGATGAAACCCGAAACCTTATCTTGTATGGCCAGGCCTTGCCCTTTACTATGCAGAAATTAAGTTCCGTATTCAGTCCTCAGCATATATGCATACAAAGGCGTCCAGAAAACCCACTGACAGGAGATTCGTGGGTTGGTCGAAATTTACTTCCCGTTCTAGACGGGCGACGAACCGTTGAAGTCGACTCGGGCCACTAATATCCTTTTTAATAGTGTGCGAACCCGAGGGACCGAGACAATATCGTAATTGTCGTCCGTCCCTGCACACAGTTTGATATTTAAAATTACCCTTCCGTAGGGTTTAAAAATAAAATGTCCAAAATGTCCCAAAAATAAAATGTCCAAAAGTGTCCAAAAATAAAATAAAAATTTTAGAATTAATAAAAACCCTAATACAATTTTCTAAACTAAATAAAACTAATTAAAACTAATTAAAATAAACTAAAAATCTAATTTAAAAAAAATAAAATCTTCGATCTTCTTTTTCGTTCTTTAAGCTTTTCCCTTTTTTAATTCCAAGTCTTTAGCTTTAATTCCAAAACTTGGGCGTAATCTCTTTTCGATCCCAAAATCGAACCTGTAGTAAAAAGGAAAAATACCAAAAGAAACGTAAAATAGAACAAAGTAAAATAATAAAACTAAAAATAAAAATCTAAAACTAAATCTAAAACCCTAAACCTAAAAACAAGTCCGCGTCGGCGGCGCCAAAAATTGATGTGATTTTATATAGTGGTAAAAAGAGGTTCGATTCTCGAACTTGTGAAGGTAATGATTTTAGAAAATAATGATTTAAACTAATTCTA
>JAJJMC010029101.1:0-29755 GCA_023531435.1 Papaver californicum
GAGGAGGAGGAGGAGGAGCACACAGAAAATAAGGAGAATAGTAAAGAGATAGGAGCAGCTAGGTGAGTTGCATTTTGAATATTTTTAACTCGAAAACATTCATTCATTCATTTCTACATTCAGAATTAAATAATGTAGATTAAAATTGAATACAAAAATCCAACTGGTAATAAATTTTGAAAACCAACCTAGAGCTAAAGTAAACCTACACACAACCGTACATACCCACCACTCGTCTAACTTCACCTGAATGTCTGCTTCTTTGTTTTTCATTTCCCAGATATGCAAATGCAATACTCGTATTAAGCCAATTAGCTAGAGGGTCAAATTATATTACCTGTGAATGCCATTGCCGGTCAACAACCAACCAATTACCTACTACCACCTGTTGCCTCCCTCAGTCCTCCTCATACGCATTCACACAAACACACATCTAGTGTATGTCTTTTGTTTGTGTATCTAAAAATAGCACATAAAACGAGAGTATTAATTAGAGTTTCATCCACCACCATCTTGACCTTTATTTCAATAAGATTCTTTTTTCATCATTACCTTATTATTTCTGGCTGGCTCCCTCTCTCTGTGTTTAATACCTAGACATGAATTCTACTTGTACTGTTTGGCGAACTTCCATAAGCGAATCAACCATGTAAAAACACATGACTCGTCCCAATTCTTTACTTCTCAATATTTACATTATTAGTTAGCTACAGGTTTGTCGTCTTTCTGAGCTATACGAATGTTGTTAGGTGTTTTCACAAAAGAATACAAGGGTATTAATTGTTACACTCGAATTGCAAAAATCCTTGGTTAACAGTAATGTCCCAAACATTTTTGAACTAATATACCTGTAGTCATAACCATCATCTCTTTGTATTGAAAGATTAACTAAGTAATTGGCCTTGAGGTTACATAAAAAAATAAAGGTAAAAATACGGGTCTAAAATATAAGTAATAATTTTCTATGATGATTCGTCTACAGTATCAGGATTAGAGGTAACAAAATCTCAGATAGTAGAATCGCAGTAACAGAATCAATGATAAACCATCATCACTCTAGTTGGTGAAAGAGCCTGGATCGACATCATCGTACGTGATGTTTTGCCAACAATTTTTAAAATAAGCAGTTTACTAAAATCTACTAGCTCATGACATTTATTTCCCTTAACATTCTTCGTATTCTCGTTTACGGGTTGATTAAGTTTCACTAATAAGGATTTGCCAACCGTCCAACGTATGCTTAGTTTCCATTCCATCAGTTCTATGTATTTCATTCCGACCCGATTGTTCTTTATGTATCATATATAGATGGCCATAATTTGTTTTATTTTTTCTTATGAATTTAGACCGTTGATGAACCTTAAATTTTTTTATTGGTAAAGAAGCTAAGTACATTAGCGTTTGATCTTTTTGTAATTATAATAGCAATGTACCTCATCTAAGAAACCCGTTACATGGGATCAAGATTATAAGGTATTGCAATTGAATCTCCCATATTTCACAAAGTACCATAGACTAGGGAAATCCTTCATATGTCCACCAATTCGTGGAGAACTTCTGTGGGTTAGACGAGCTAGAGAGACAAAAATATACCATATAGTCTCCAAAATTAAGATGATAAACGACTATCTATCCTAGTCATTTTTTCGCTTTTACAAATCGTCTGTTCCCCTCTAAATCTAACTATTAATCAAGATATTTTGACTGATATATCAAGGATTCATATCACTCATCTTCATGCGCTATTTGTAAAGACGCATTGTGCTTCCTGCCTAACTCTTGAGGAACCAATTTCTTTTCATTTTGCGTTCGAGACACTTTTTTATACTCTAAGGATGCAAATGAGCGAGATGAGAGGGTAGAGGCTGGGCTAATCCTTTGACCAGGTAAATTTGTCTTGTGAATTTGAGGGCGACCAAAAATTAATTAGGGTGACTTTTTTAAATCAGTCATATGGATGTGGCTAAGGAGTGACCTAAGGGGTATATAAAAATATTAAAATACCCTTTCACTAATCAAATAATTACCAAGAAATCTTTCACTAATAAAAACTAAAATTAAACCTATTTCACTCCACTTCCTCTCAAACTACTGATTTTGAAATTTGTTTTCTCTTCTTCTTCCATTTTTTGAAATTACCGATTGTGGCACAATCGAATTCATCTTCAACCGATTAATCGTAAACCAATTAATCGTTGTTACTACAATCAAAGATGGTTCGACAAAAGCAAACAAATCGTCAACCTCCTAATACAAAGTGGCCGGATTTTGCCACAAGAATAAGAGATCGAGAGATTGTTAAAGAACAATAAGAAGAACGCGAAGAACGCGAAGAGGTTGAGCTAGAAACGGAGACCGATTCCGACAATCAACCTCTCGAGCACTTGATGGCTCCTATAAGATAAGGGTTTGCCATATTTTGTGTTTATATTTGATTGAATTGTATGAATTAGTCACTAGAATATCAAGGGTTTTAGGTTAGATTGCACAATCCGTTTCGTGGTTGTATTAAACTACCGATTGTGTTAGTGTTCTTCACTGCTCATGAAAATCATGCACAATCGGTAGTTATGTTTAGGTTATAAACTACCGATTGTATTACTGGATGCAAATGTAGTGATAATCGGTAGTTTTGTATAGAGTTAAACTACCGATTGTGCAAGTTAGTGATCCTCAAAAACATTCTTCACAATCGGTAGTTATATTTAGACATAAACTACCGATTGTTTTACGGGATCCAATTTTAGTGATAATCGGTAGTTATATTTTTTATGTAACTACCGATTGTACGTTTGTCTATAGACTTTTGTGTTCAATTTTTTTTGTTAACAATCGGTAGATAATGTAGAACCCGAGCTACCGATTATGCACAATCGGTAGTTAAATAGTTTTTTTTACTACCGATTGTACACAATCGGTAGTTACGTTGTTTTTTTACTACCGATTGTCAACAATATGTTGAGTTCAATGTACTTTGTCTACTGATTATGTACTGAAGTAATTGTTCTTTATCTTGTATCAAAGAAGGGAAATGCGTTCTAAGCAAGGCCACGATACAATTCTATCGGGGCCTCGTCGTGAAGGTAGTAAGAAGGTCACTGCTAGTGCAAGAAGGCAAAAGAGCGTTAGCGGAATTGTTATCACTGAAGGAACTCAACCAAGTTTTCCAAGAAGTACAAACCTAGAAGAAGGAGGACCAAGTGCTCCACAAGATAGATACTTTGATGAAGGAGAACCAAGTGGTAGACAAGAAGAAGGAAGTGGAACAGAGAATCAAGCTAAGAAGAAAGAAGGACACAAGGTCCCCGACTCTTTGAAGATGAAGGGTCTACAACAAGGCCAAATCCCTGGCCCCCCAAGAGATAGAGGAGATCTATTGTTTGGGTACAAAGACTCTTGGGCGAAATAGATTTACTCAACAGAGGTAATAATTTTCAAACACCATTCTTAACATATTGTCTTTTTATTCTTAGAAGTGTTAACTTTTATTCTAATTATTTTTTGATTCGTCGTGTATATTAAGACCATTCTAATGGGGTCCGTCTACTCAAACCTACGGCCGCACCAACAAAGATGAACGATTGGCCGTTGGAAGGTGAGTGTCAACGGTTCAAGGAAATTATACTGCAATCAGGGCTATCTACGGCTGCCGAAAATTCCATGTTAGCTCACGACCGGGTGTCGACATCGAGAGGTATTATCCTGAGACCGATACCTTCCACATGCCGTGGGGAGAGATGATCATCACACCCGATGATGTAGTGCAGAATCTAGCTCTCACTGACCATGGTACGACGGTGAATTTTGAATATGTGAAGCAGTTAAGCTGGGGCCAGCTTTATGTTTACAAAGAGAGGTGCTTTGGTTGGGACCGAGCGACCTCCGATGAAGAGTTTGGCCGGTGCGCTAAATACAAAACCAGGCAATTCAGCATGGTTCATCTGATGAAAATGTTCAGAGGCACCTTGGATAAAGAAAAAGCCAACCCAGAGTTTAGCGATTACTAGGTCAAATCTGCAGCCACAGCATATCTTCTGTGTGTTTTGGGATGTGTAATTTTCCCCAATGCTAGTGGCAACCGGGTCGACGCCAACCTGTTAGAACTTTTGCATCCACTCCACAAAGTTCAAGACTATTCGTGGGGCACCGCATGTCTTGCGTTCTTGATGGAAGAGATGAGAAAGGCATC
Source organism: Papaver californicum (assembly GCA_023531435.1). Lineage (NCBI taxonomy): Eukaryota > Viridiplantae > Streptophyta > Magnoliopsida > Ranunculales > Papaveraceae > Papaver > Papaver californicum. The sequence continues at coordinate 4,190 of JAJJMC010029101.1, forward strand.
CAGGGAGAAGACTAGCCAAATAGCCGGGAACGTGAGCTTATTACAGGTATTTTAATAACTGAGTCCGAAAGTTTGATTGTTGTTTATTTTTTCTTCTTTTAAAAATCAATTTTCTCATACTTGGTTTAATATGTACACTAGACATGGATCTATGATCACTTCCCGTCCCTGGAGTTGGCCAGAGAGAACCCGGTATGGGAGAAATTCAAAACCCGAGGCACAAAATACATCTTTTCGGGCAACCATTCAAGGATCAAGGAGCAGGAGTTGATTACTTTGAGGAGGAAACTAGACTCCATGGCATCCAAAGATGTATGCTTTGATCCCTACAGGGAAGACCTAGCTAATGGTCATATAGCGCGAAGGTATGAGTTGGTGTTCTACTATGGACCCATCGTGGCATCCAACTGGATATGTCATGTTCAATGCCATAAGGGTGATGCATCAACTAGGTTTTGTCCAAGAACAACCTTGGAGTCGTTTCAGGGGCAGGTTCGATCTAGACGTGGAGAATTGTGTTTGTGGTAAGGACTCGATCACAATTGTTTACTCTGGTAGCCCATCGGTTGAACATTGGGACAACATGATGCAATCTATGATTAACCAGGGGAGACCTGTCACCCGAGCTGATGAAGCCGATCCTGGCTATATAGTATGGTACCGGGAGCATTTTCATCTTCACGTGATCCCTGAAGATAAAGGAAAGAGCACCAGTGTGCCCGAATATAGGTGCATCATCAAAGACAAACCCTCGGGCTATGAAAGGTTGGTACACAATGTTATTTCCTTTTGATTTTAGTATTACAGGCATATTTTAGATAATAATCGTTTGATTGTTATTGCTTAAAAACAGAAAAAAAAAAAAAAAAAAAAGGGTTGCATTTTTGTCGAACAAGATAGCTGGGTGCATCAATGCGGGAGTGCCTCCAACGAGTGCGCATAAAGACCTCATTGACAACATCGATAATGCAGACTATGCTATCAAGTTTAGAGAGAAATCTGCAAATCGGTCGAAGAGGGTAACATCAAAGCATAGTAAAAGATCTCGCGGATCAACGAGTGCTGCTCCTGAAGCAAATGTCCCTGAAGCCAATGCCGCTGATGCTCGTGTTCGTGCTCCTCGTACCAAAACCAAAAGAGTTAGAAATTAAATTGTGGTTGTTAACTTGATGGATATTACTATAGTATTTAACATTACTGGTTTTAATGTCTAACATTTGGAAGGATTTTATGTTCCTTTTTTGAGTAATCAATTGATTTGCAATCGATTTATTTTTAACAAGTTATTTTATTCAAATTTTACATTATAATCGGTAGTTAGGGTTTGCACAAACTACTGATTGGGTATATTCAGCAACAATCGGTAGATATTTATCTACCGATTGCATTTACCCCAGGAATTGTCTGTTCCTGGCCACTTTTTGTATGAGAATCGGTAGTTTAAGAATTACTTAAACTACCGATTGTGATTGTACAAAATGTTGAAATTTAAAAAAAAAAAAATCGAATTCCAATTTGGGGCTACTAATGATAATCGTTAGTTTAAGAATTTCTTAAACTACCGATTGTGGTTGTACAAAATGTTGAAATTTTTAAAAAAAATTCGAATTCCAATTTGGGGCTACTTATGATAATCGGTAGTTTAAGAATTTCTTAAACTACTGATTGTGGTTGTACAAAATGTCGAATTTTTTTAAAAAAATTTGAATTCCAATTTGGGGTTACTTATGATAATCGGTAGTTTAAGAATTTCTTAAACTACCGATTATGGTTGTACAAAATGTTGAAATTTAAAAAAAAAAATCGAATTCCAATTTGGGGCTACTAATGATAATTGGTAGTTTAAGAATTTCTTAAACTACCGATTGTGGTTGTACAAAATGTTAAAATTTTTTAAAAAAAATCGAATTCCAATTTGGGGCAACTAATGATAATCGGTAGTTTAAGAATTTCTTAAACTACCGATTGTGCTTGTACAAAATGTTGAAATTTAAAAAAAAAAAGTCGAATTCCAATTCGGGGCTACTTATGATAATCGGTAGTTTAAGAATTTCTTAAACTACCGATTGTGGTTGTACAAAATGTTGAAATTTTTTAAAAAAATTCGAATTCCAATTTGGGGCTACCTATTATAATCGGTAGTTTAAGAATTTCTTAAACTACCGATTGTGGTTGTAGAAAATGTTCAAATTTTCAAAAAAAATTGGAATTCCAATTTGGGGCTACTTATTATAATCGGTAGTTTAAGAATTTCTTAAACTACCGATTGAGGTTGTACAAAATGTTGAATTTTTTTAAAAAAATTCGAATTCCAATTTGGGGCTACTTATCATAATCGGTAGTTTTAGAATTTCTTAGACTATCGATTGTGTTTGTAGAAAATGTTCAAATTTTTTTAAAAAATTCGATTTTCAATTTGGGACTACCTATTATAATCGGTAGTTTAAGAATTTCTTAAACTACCGATTGTGGTTGTAGAAGATGTTCAAATTTTTAAAAAAATTTCGAATTCCAATTTGGGGCTACATATTATAATTGGTAGTTTAAGAACTTCTTAAACTACCGATTGTGGTTTTACAAAATGTTGAAATTTTTTAACAAAAATCAAATTCCAATTTGGGGCTACTTATGATAATCGGTAGTTTAAGAATTTCTTAAACTACCGTTGTGTTTGTAGAAAATGTTCAAATTTTTTTAAAAAATTCGATTTCCAATTTGGGGCTACCTATTATAATCGTTAGTTTAAGAATTTCTTAAACTACCGATTGTGGTTGTAGAAAATGTTCAAATTTTTTAAAAAAATTCGAATTCCAATTTGGGACTACTTATTATAATCGGTAGTTTAAGAATTTTTTAAACTACAGATTGTGCTTGTAGAAAATGTTGAATTTTTTTAAAAAAATTCGAATTCCAATTTGCGGCTACTTATTAGAATCAGTAGTTCAAGAATTTCTTAAACTACCGATTAACATAATCGGTAGATAAAAGTGTACCCAAAACTTTCGATTGTTAATATTAGTTCGAACTTAGTGTACATATTTTCTGTACACTCTTGTTACACCAGGCTTCAACGGTTTTTTTTTTTTTGAAAAGAAGAGCCGTTAAGACTCTAATCTATATAAGGAGGGTGACATCTTCTCATTTATGCACCTCCAATACATTTTAACTCTCCAACTTCGAAGAAATAACCGTATAGATTAATGGCTCAACATATTCTCAACTAAAACAGCCACCGTTTCCATCTTTTTTCCTCTTCCGATTCTTCTACTCCCTTTACTCTCATTCTCCATTGAAAATGTCTCCAAAATCTTTACATAAACAATCAAAGAAGGGAAAGGAAAAGATGGTGATAGAGGAGTTCAAAACCATTGAAATCAATTCGTCAACCGATTCCGAGGCAGATATCTATGTTTTGGATCCTCGACTCTTTTTAAGGGAGAAAGACTTGTCAGGCATAAAACCATACTACAATGAAGCTAGAGAGTACATAGGTCCACTTCAGGCTGATCCTAAGGGGAACGAGAAGAAGAAGAAGAAGCGGGTTGAAACTAGGACCAAGTCGAGAGTAACAAGGAGTGGAAGAATTTCATGAGATCAATGAGATTGATCACTTTCAATTTCTATAATGTGTTTTGTTTCATTTTTTTCGGATGTTTTTAGTTTTTTTGAACAAGTTTAATGAACAATATGTAGTAAGTTTATTTGAACAAGTTTTTCTCCGGATGTTGAAATAGTATTACGAAGTTAGATGTTAAGTAAAATCGGCATAATCGGTAGATAATATTGTTTCTAAACTACCGATTACATACAATCGGTAGTTTATTAAATTCACATGCTACCGATTATCCATAATCGGCATTTATTTATGTTCACTAACTACCGATTGTGGCAAGAAAACTTCTAGAAAACAAAACCACTTTAATCGGTAGATAAAATTGATCTTTAAACTACCGATTACAAAGTTTAAAATTTTAAAGTTTAATTCTTATATGTTTACAATCGGTAGATATAAATTTTCAATGCCTATCGATTGAGAAAGATGAAGAGTTCAAAATTTTGGAAGTTTTGAGAAATTCAATTTGGGGCGACACCTATAATCGGTAGTTTAAGTACTCAATTAAACTACCGATTGTACAATCGTTAGGAATAAAAATCACGAGCCTACCGATTGTAAAAAACTATAACTCGAAAAATCAATCTAAAATACTCTTGATTTTTATTCCAAAACAAACTCAAATAATTGTCTAACACTAACTATAGCCAAATTAATTAACTAATTAATCAAAATTAACACTAATTAAACAAGGATAGATTAGTCATTATAGAAATTATATGGATAAGGGATATATTGAGATTACTTCAAATAACCTTATTTTGTTTTATTAGTCGCCTCTAATTAATTTTGGGTCGCCCTCAAATTCGTCAGGTAAATTTATGCGTAAAACTTAAACATTTGTAGTCACAAGGGGGTAGTTTCCCCCTTTTGTGCTTTATCATGGCGGGTATTATGTATTTGGACGATGTCATATTTTCACCAATCTTTGAAGGAAAACTATGCAACAACAACATGATAAAGTTACATGCATTTTATCACCAATTCAATTCCCAACAAGTCTTTTTTTTTTGACAGTAAAGCGAAAATTCATTGAGAGAAAAAGGGACTACAAAGGTATACATTTAATTGAGTAAGAAAGGGAGAAGGATCGCTCCATTTCTTACCTGCCCCTTCCGAGCGAGCTAGGTTAGCTAGTAGGTCCGCTATCTTGTTTTCCTTTCTATCAATAAAAGTTAAATTACAAAAGGGAAATAGCTTTAAAAGTCTTTTACAGTCTACTAATAAGTAGTGGCAAGACCAAGGAAAAGAAGTCGAGATGTCGTTAACGTCGTCTATGAGCATCTTTGCGTCACCCCGAAACAAAATTTGGCTTCATCCTTGTTTTTGAGCCCAGATAAAGGATTCTCTTAAGGCCATAGCTTCCGCCTGGTGACTAGAGCCAGCCTTAGTCACTTCCGAGAAGCCTGTTATGAAAGAACCCTTTGAAGTACGAGCTACTGCTCCATATCCATCTACATGGTCAGATACAGAATAAGAACCATCAAAATTTATTATAACATAATCAGCATTTTTAGAGTTCCAGTAGGTCACAAGGCCCTTTTCTGAAATAATGGCCTTCCTAGTATACTGCATTTGTTTTGTCTGAATTTGTGGTTGCGGTTTGATTGTGCTTGTAGGTGGGGTATGGACTGTGCTAATGGTTGTGAGAATGTTATTGTTTTGTTGGATTGGGGTATTGACTGGTTGTTTCCAAACTGTGTTTGAATCCGAAATTGGCTCAGTATTTGGAGCCTTAGGATCATGATGTCGAGGTTCGGTTGGGGACTGGGGTTGGATTATGGGGGGGTGGCGATTTCCATTACCTGTCGAGAGGTATCTGATGGTGCCATGAGGCTGGGAACTTGACTCGGGTATAAAGTAATCTGGATTGGGGTGAGGATTTGGGCTAGTCGAAGTTGTGTGAGGGTTGTTGGTGGTATGATTTTGGAGTGAGGCAGTGGTTTTGGCTATGATAAGAAGGACAGTGGAGGGATTGGGTTTTGCTTTTTCAAAAATTATGTCACACCTGTGTCTCCAAATTCGCTATAGGATTTGGGTTATATAGGCGATCGAGATTTTGTTTTTGAAAGAGATAATGATGTTATGCTTATGCCAAGAGTTTATCCACTCAGAGATGCAATTATAAGACAACATATTAGTGTACAACTCGGGCCAAAGGGTCTGCCAGACACTTTTTGCTAGGTCACAATGTATAAAAAGATGAGTGCTAGTTTCCTCATACTTGTTACAGATAGGGCACCTTTGCTCCGTGGCACTCATATGTTTAAAAATTTTACTTCTGGTTTTCAAAGTTTGTTTCATAATTTTCCAAATGAAAAGATTTATTCTGTTTGGGGTTTTGATTTGCCAAATATTCTTCCAGACCCCCTCGTTTACTGGATTGACTCTGGATGGGGAAATATTGCTTTGGACTAATTTCTTGTAGGTAGAGGCCATAGAAAAAGTCCCGTTTGTAGTGAGACCCCAGCCCATTTCATCCCTTCCTCAGGGGAGGATAGGGATGGCCAAAATTTCGTCAATTTGGATACTGGTAAACAGGTTCCTGATTGTTGAAATTTTCCAGGAATGGGAAGCTTGGTCAATGATCTCACTGACCCAAGTAAATCCAGAGTTCTTTGGCTTTCCGTAACATCCTTCAGTTTCATACTTGTGAGCCAGTTATAGTCCCAAATTCTGACTTGGGAACCATCCCCGATAGACCAAAAGTTGTGATCCCGAATCGTTTTTATGCCTTTAAGGATCCCTCTCCAAATCCAGGTATCTCTTGAGTGATTTTTGACAGTCAAGGGGCTGGAATTAGGGAAATAACGAGCTTTTAAAACTTTAACCCAAAGATCAGATTCGTTGTGAATAAGTCTCCAGGCGAGTTTTGTAAGCATTGCAAAATTAAACAGATTCAGGTTCTTGAAACCTAGCCCACCCAAACTCTTTGGCTGGCATATGGACTCCCACGCCTCCATGGAATGGCCCCTTTCGTTGCTTTTTCCAGAGTTCCAGAAGTTTCTTTGGATTTTGTCCATGGAATTTATGGATTTTTTTGGCATTTTTAGGCATCCCATCTGATAATTTGGAAAAGTGTTTATGACCGATTGGATCATAGTGGCTCTCCCGGCTTGAGACAACATTTTAGATTGAGATTACTTCAAAATAATCTTATTTTGTTTTATTAGTCGCCTCTAATTAATTTTGGGTCGCCCTTAAATTCGTCAGGTAAATTTATACGTAAAACTTAAACATTTGTAATCACAAGGGGGTAGTTTCCCCCTTTTGTGCTTTATCATGGCGGGTATTATGTATTTGGACGATGTCATATTTTCACCAATCGTTTGAAGGAAAACTATGCAACAACAACATGATAAAGTTACATGCATTTTATCACCAATTCAAATCCCAACAAGTCTATACGATAGGTTAAGACAATCAATGCAATTTGACGTGACTACTTTTGTACCCAAACGGGTGACATGTTTCTTTCAAAATGTCAATCTTAGATTTCAATTCATGCACCAGAGGCTGAGCTCTTTTGACTCTATTCAAACACTAATTTCCTCAACTTAAGCGCCCCATTTTAACACCTAGAATGTAGTGGCCTACTAATACTACTACACTGGATTAGTGAGCAATCATTGACCAGGTCAAGAATTCGCTAAAACAAGTCAAACAGAAAATAGCTATATTCTTTTTAGGGTTTATAGATTTTACCTTTTGTAGGATCCCCTTGTTTTAGATGGAGGGGCAATATTCGTCGCGGGTAAGTTCCTCCGTAAAACACGATCAAGAAACAACGTCGATTTAGAGTAAAAGGGATATAAGCCGTTGAAATGATACAAATGAAGGGTTAGATGGATAGAGTTAGAATATCTGTCTTGTTTCTGTCAGCGAGACCTAAGGATCAGGAAACAAGATGAGAGTGCCCGTTTTACGAGGAGATGAAAGAAAAAGAGTGGTTACAGGACAGTCTTTAATGTCTCTACTGGACCCCACTCCATCAGTTTCATCAAATAAATAAATCAACGGCTTAGATTTTACTATTCCGTTTTGTACAAAAATCGGTCAGACAAAATCACGTGGTTGGATTTAATGCTTATTAGAAAACTGTACGGTTTATAGTATCCGACCTTCTGAATTGGATGGTTTTTTCTTTCTAGGTCAGATTTTGATTCTAACTTAATTGAGGACTTATTTTATACACGTGACTATCCCCCGTGTAGGAGTATCATCGGTTACAGTGGGACCAGTTTCCATCAAAGAATGAATGATGATCGCTGACTCACTCAGGGTAAGGGTAGGTCAAAATGTAGAACCAAATATGTACGAGGAATGGATGCATGAAGCTATTCGTCCAGACCGGATAATATCCCTACAAAGGTTTGGTATCTTGTATCCCCTTATATAAATCCTGCAATTGTTGTAGAACAAATTTTGCATCACAGGATAGATTTCGGGTTTATGGTTGATTGGCAGGATTGATTATGTTTGAATGCAAATTTTAGGTCACAGAGGCAGATTTTCTGTCACAGCTGGTTTGAGTCACAATGCAGTTTGGTTTGGGGTTACAAACTCACATGACAAGTTTCCGGCCACAAGGTAAACATCGTAATAACCAGACTTGCCACTTGTTAGACCGTCATGTCATTCATTATCAGGAATTTTCTCTTTACTTTTTTTACCTCCAGCATTGCACAATTTTATCTGACAAGGAACAACGGATATGAACAACTTTCCTGGCTGTAATACAATGTAGGAAGTCAAAGACTGCATTACCTCCCAAAAGAAAAAAAATGACAGGAAATGATAACCTTAATTAGCTCATTCTACCAGCGAAAACACTAGTGTTTATGTACTAAAGTCGAATCAACTGAAATGCCACAATAAGCAACTACTCAAAGATGCAAAAAGGGGATATGTACAGTATGCAGTGTCTACATAGAACAGACGTATCTTTACAATGGAATATTTGACAAATAATAAGCTTGCTGTTATTGAACATTTATGAACGCGGATTAAACAGGTTTACCTCGAAAACAAATGGAAGACCTTATCTTGAAGTTTGATCCGGAAAAACTTTCTCCAAGAAATCGATAAAACGCTTAGAATACAGATGGGGTTCGACAGCAGATATTGTATTGGGGTCATAACAAAATGATTTGCAAGTATGTTCGATTTTCTTTTTCATATTGTATTCTTGCAATATGTCAATAATACCAAGATAGAGAACAACATCATAAACCTCAATGAGATCGACTGTTGATTCATCATCCTCTTCATGAGGAAGCTTGCAATTTGCTTGAGCTGGCATGTTCACTCCCAGCTGGACTCGCAACCTGTAAATTTCCAAAGCAAGAGTTTACTTTATTAAACAGTTGTTAATGATCCTGTAAATACGGCACTTTCTAAACACTGTTGCACAAAGAAGAGAGATTACACCAATCTCAATACTAATGAGGTCAAGTAAGAATTCACAAATCATGCAGGGTTTAAAACAGAAATGGGCATCGTGTTTGGAGCGAATTAGGCTGTAGAGGGAATCACATGGTGAAAAGATTATACCTGATGGAAGATGAGGAATTAAGTTTGTTTTGCATGACTGTTTCCAGTTGGTCCATCAAAAGATCATGTAACCACATTCCTCAATAAAAGCTTGTGGTTAAAAGAATTAGAGGCGCGGATTTGATAGAATAGGGGTCATCCCCATCGACGACAAGGTCATCCTAAATAGAGTACTTTTAACCCTATAAAAATATTTTCAGATTTTATAACAATACTGGTGCTATTTTTTCATTGATTTCAAATAACCTATTGATAACGTTTAGTACTATGTGAGTGTTGGTGTTGAATGCTTTGGAGAACATCCACAAATAAATTCGGTGCTTACATCATCTTTTTGAAGGGCTCATAAACATATTTATGTCACAATTTCATGTGCCACCTGATCACCAACCTTCATCTTTTACACAACAAGATGAATGAGAGCTATACGGTGAATATATAAATAAAGAAATGAGTTACCTGCCAGTCCCAGGTAAAAGAAGATCAACTTCCTGGTTGCCTGCAGTGGATGCCCTCAATGTACTACCTCTAATGTGAGGACCCGGAGCAGTACTGACAGAGCTTGGTTCATGGGTTACCAAGAGCAGGCCCTTCGGAGGAATTGAGATTTCTTGCGAAGACATACCTAATCACGGCAGAGTACAAGTGAAATCAGTATCAGCAATGTTATCCACCCCCAGAGTTTTTCTACAGAAGATCTAACGAATTTGAATGTAGATATACAAAGAGAAATTAGTATGAACAATTCATTAATATTTGACGCATTGGAGAGAACAGCAAAAGTATCTTTCTTTGGTTATTCATGAAAACCCGTCACCGTGCCATCATACATTGTAGAAAATTAAATTTATAAACCTTTTGGTGCATTCGCTTAATTAATCCAACACTAAGCTTATTAAGACTATGCACCACATAAAAACACCTTAAAATTAAAATTGAAGAATTTACACATCTGAAATCTGAAGGGTCCCTGAAACATGACATATATTACATCTCCCTTCCTCTCCTTTACCTTGTTCTACTTCACATCGATATCTTATCTCAGAACTACATGGAGTTTCAAGGAGAAAAGTTCAGAATATCTAGTATGACAACTATATCTAAATGATGTAACCAAATTATCAGATACAAGGTACTGACACGGTAACTAATTACCAATCACAACAGAACTCTACGAGTATGTTAACTTTGCGTCGCAGACAGGAGTTTCCTAAGATAATCTTTCTTCAATAAAAAACAAGTAAAAACAGTGAAAACTTCATTGTTTATACAATGCGTTTCATAATAAGGACTAGAACACAGATGAGATGGGAATAAGTTTGCCCAAAGAAGATTTTGATACGGAAAGATGCATACCGTGAAATTTTGAAGAACCAGAGTAGCTGAGCTCGGTTAAGGCAGAGCTTGAAAAGACCTTCAAGTGCTGAGGAGCTCTAAAATGTACACCTAGAAGGAGGCTATAATCGATTATGCCTTGTGACTCCAGAAACGTAGAATCTAGTGATATTTGTCTGCATATAATATCAGCAAGGGTAATCAGATAGATGAATTAAAGACATTTTGTATACAGAGGAGCATACATTCTTGATAGTGACAGCATTTAAGTTCAGTTATTTCACATGAATGGCAGAATACATAAGCTTAATCACTGCAACTAACTCAACGTGATTTAGGTAAGGATGACTAATGGTTACATAAACATAAACAAGCTGGCAGAAAGAATCACCTCTGTTAACCTAAATATTTATTTACGCACAATGTACCTAGAACCCCATCTCTGAGTGTGTATATACTCAAACAACTGATACACAAATCTACCAGTTCCATTACCCACCAACACTACTAAAGGGACATGATACTTATCGAACTTTTCTGAACCAAACTTGATACACCCTTTTCAAGCTCTAAAAGCAATTTTTGAAGCAACCAAGTGAACGTGTCTCAAGTTTTCTAATTCATATCACAGAAGTTATCAGCAAACTTATTGGCTACCAACTGACAAATTCTTGTATCAACTTTTTAAATAAAGTCCTTTCGAAGATGCAAGCAGGAACAAATGGATGGTTTTAGTTGATTGTAAAGATGACTTCTGAATTAAGGTTATGGAATGGTACTCAACTACAAATCCTAAAGATTAAGAAGCAGCACCTAGCAGCAACCTGATAACAACTAATTAATGATTGATTACAAGAGGAATACATGCAGCGTTTATACTTGATCTATCATACTGGAATAGCAGCAGTCCGGTATGACTAAAGAGGTACAACTATATGAAAAGCAGATCGATCAAACAAGTGAAATCAGCATTCAGTACAGTGAATTTTTTTCTTCCAGTAAAATGATATTCAAGTATTCCTAAACAAATAACTTACTTAAAAAGGGACTCACGCCATGATCTGTCCATCTGAAACACATAAGACAGATCAAGATCTTTCAACGTTGTACTCTCATCAATTTCTTGTTTATCCGTATATCTTCCCTGAGATGAACCTTTCAAATCAAAACGACGGTGAATTCGTAATTCCGTGCGGAACATGTTTCCCATTACTACAAACCGCACCTTCAAAAGGAAATTACAAACTGAGACAACTTTACTTTCAAATAAGATCTAAATATTTATGAACGAATTAAGTATGACTAAAATACCTTCCGTCCACCTTTTAGCGTTATCCGATGAAGCCCAAAAAACTTTGTTATGAGGGTATTCTCGTAGCTTTGTACATGATTGTAATAATTTGGAAGCATTTTAAGTAAAACCTACAAAAGCGGAGTCTATATTATCAACCAACAGGGTAACTGAAGGGATTCACTTAGTTTCAAGACCTCTATTATGATTCTGTTGAACAGTAACCAGCAACTCAACACAATAGTGCAATATTAGATGATAAAAAGTGACTTTTACATTGACTGTTTTTTCTCTGCTCCAACAACAAATCACTGAGCTTACTAGAGCTACATCAACAGAAACCCAAAGCTACTCATAATCTTCGTGTACAGGCAACTTTTCTATACCTAATAAGCAGCATACGGCACAGAGTTTTTGATAAATACAAAAGTAATTCTTATTCCAAGTGATGCATTCACACTTTAAAGTAAGGGACTATGTACGTTATACTTATTGAACTGAAGAGTTTTAGAAATTGCAGGTGTTAAAGAATTTTTTTAAGGTGATATAGATTAGCAAAGTAGATAAACCTAGAACCAATGTGTTGATGCACAAAGTACATACCATCAACTCAGGTCTTCTTAAGGTCTTAATAACAAATCTTTCGTCTTGTGAAAGATAAAAAATGCTGCCACTTTTTCCAGGAGAAGAAAGCTCCCTCAGGCCATCGCTACCACAGATGGACATCATGTAATCGGCAGCATCAATCTTGAACATCTCCCTCAAGTTCCTGAAAATACAGTTAAATGTTTACATACATAGTTATCCAAGTTGCTTTGAAGCATTAGAACAAATGAAATGATACCACAGTTGTAAATTCATTGCACTTGCATATATGCTAAAATATTTCAAACATTTAAAGGGAAAACATCCTGCAGATAGCAGGATAAGAACTTGAGCTTAAACTGATGTCAGTGAGCGGCGATTACAATCTAGCTGGATAAAATGGTTACCTCCAGAATGTACCTGATATATTCTATTTACAATTCATTATACAGGGAGACGTAACCCAGTCTGACTCATTGTAATTGTCTGATATTATGGCTTACCACATTGATCATAAGAAAGAAAAGAAATGATGACTTTTCATTATCATTATTTTCATCTACTTATGGCAAACCCTTAGTAGTTGACTGATCATCTCAAGTACATGAGCAAAAATGGCAGGCTTTTGACATGTGCAAATTCGAAGTTGGCCAACTGATACAGTAAAGAAACCTTTTAACGCATTTAGGAAAGTTTGTAATGTGTGTTTGTTTGTGAAAAATTAGCACACAGTGCAAAATACAGACCACATTTGACTTGGTTTGCTCAAAATTAAACAAAAGAGCTTGCTCCAACTTTCAGAAAATACAGAAGAAAGAATAAACAACTACATAAACACTAACCAGTTGCTTCTTAACTAGGAAAAGCCGGCTTGTAAGAACGAATAAATAGACGAAGCTTAAGCATACACCATAAACTAATTGAACTGCATGTGCAAGATAGACAAATACCTAAATACCATTGGGCAAAAGTCCTTCCACCAGAAACCAATTGAATAATGCGGAGGAGTAAATTGTGAACCATTTCTAGGGAAGTACATTTGTATTCTAGCTCGAGGTCCAAAATCAGATGAGCGAACTTCACGCATAGGCACTGGTGTGATCTTTCCAACAGTGTACCTGTAATTTAAGATTACTTAACTAATCTAAGCAACAAATTTAAAAACAATAACGATCAAGTGAAGATCAAAATGTACCACGAATGAAAACTTGCTGGATGTTAGATCATATATGGGGCAATAATGCAGTTAGACTTTCTTAGAACAACCAAGTTAGGTTACGCATGCACGTATAAAACATACATGTGGTAGCTTCTCTTATTTATTATTTATTTATCATCTAACTTCTATCCCTTTCGAGTTTGTTTGGTGTTTCTGTTCCTCCTGTCCTTGGTTAGTTGAAGTCCTTTGTTTTTCTCTGAAGCTACACTAGAATGCTAATATTTCGGTGCTCTGAAAACGCAGGAGTTGAGCTCTTCCTCAAACCGCTAATTCACCCTTCTCATGCTCCAGACTGAATGTGATGATCTTCTATTAAGTTTATATGATCTAAGAGAGGATATCTATCGAAGACTCTGACTTCATGTTTATTCGGTGGTGCAAGCTTTCGTTTTTAGTGACTGTTCTTCACGATAGGCTGGTATTTTAATCCCTCATCCTCTCTTTATTTCATTTACATGTTTTTGTCATTCCAATAGTGTGGAGATTGGTCCCACATTGTTAGAAGTTTGGCAATATATGATGAGTTTCCTAGTTGAATAAGTTTCCTAGTTTAGGCTTAGGTTTAAGTTTAGAAGTAGTATCCTTATATAATTCGTAGAGTTTTAGGAAATTGACCTAAGGTTTGTGATGCCTATAAAAGGCACTGGTTATCACATTTGTAAGACACACCAAATTATTATCAATGTAGTCTTTTATTAACTCTGTGTTTATTCTCTTCTCTTTCTTGTTAGATCCTATATAGAATTTAATATGGTATCAGAGGCAGTATAGAGAGAGGAGAGAGACAAAGTTAGAGAATTCATGTTTTTTTTTTAGTGTTTTAGGTATGTTAAGCATCTTTAATTAAAGAGAATCATATAAAAAAAAAATACAATTTTTTTTGTTCCTGATGTTTTTCCTACAAGTCAATAACTCTAATTTCTTTCAAATTGGATATTGCACTCTGTTACGTGCTCCAACTTGAGGTTGAGATGAGAAGAATAATCCTACAAATAAGGTAAGTGAGAAAAAAAATCCGAAAAATCCTACAGATAAGGTAGGTGAGAAGAAAAATCCTACGGTGAAGCAGGTGAGAAGAAAAATCCTACAGATGAGGTAGGTGAGAAGAAAAATCCTACAGATGAAGTAGGTGGTGCAGAAGGAGTTGCATCGCAGGTGAGAAAAAAAAATCCTACAGATGAAGTAGGTAGTGCAGAAGGAGTTGCATCACAGGTATCGTTCGCTTCAGGAGTTCGTGAAGTTAACATTACAGGAGAAAATCCACGTGTTAGGCCGAATGACTGGCCTTACACGTGAGGAGGCGTGTTGACCGAATGACTGGTCACTCGTATATAGGTCCACGTGTTAGGCCGAATGCCTGGCCTTACACGTGAGGGGGCGTGTTGACCGAATGACTGGTCACTCGTATATTGGTCCACGTGTTAGGCCGAATGACTGGTCTTGCACGTGAGGGGGCATGTGGAGATTGGTCCCACATTGTTAGAAGTTTGGCAATAATATGATGAGCTTCCTAGTTTGAAAAAGTTTCCTAGTTTAGGCTTAGGTTTAAGTTTAGAAGTAGTATCCTTATATAATTCGTAAAGTTTTAGGAAATTGACTTAAGGTTTGTGATGCCTATAAAAGGCACTGGTTATCACCTTTGTAAGACACACCAAATTATTATCAATGTAGTCTTTTATTAACTCCATGTTTATTCTCTCCTCTTTTTTGTTAGATCCTATATAGAATTTAATAAATAGATTAAATTCTTTTACAGAGGTATTGCACATTCCAACAGGAGACAGAGGGAAAAACGAGCCAACTGTTTCAGTTGAACAATAATCGATGACGATAGAAGATGGAAAACTCATCCTACATGGTCAGTACTCTACATATAGATTGTAACTTATCTCAATCAGTTCCAATGTCAATTAGGCAATCCAGGTCAGGATAGGACAACTGGCCAAGGTCTAGGATTTAAAGAGCAAGAGTAAATAAATTGTTTTTACCACCTCATGAACTTGTGAATAAGCAACATTATAGGAAATATGTTATAGGAGGTTCATGTAGATGAACATCAGAACTGGAAATATAAAAGCAGTATGGTTACCTGATTCCAAGTTGGAGATTAAGCATTAAGTAGTAGCTCCTGTGGCCTTTAAAAATAATTTCCCCTGGCCTTTTTTTTGTTTCTTTATCTTGCAGTTTGTTTTTCATTTTACCTCTATTATCCATTCCTGCTGCATAGTTCTGAACACTCTCCTTAATCAAGACTCCTTGCATGTATTCCCTTACATATACTAGGTTATCTTCCTCCATTGTATCATGACATTCCCTAAATGGTAAAGATAATGCACGAGCTCTTTCCCTCCATGGAACATCTTTTACAGAATTACCAGGACACCAATCACTGTGTAACGATACAGACCTATTTGATATCCGAACAGATTTTTTCCTACGAACACCTGCAAGGAGTTTCTCAGAGAGACTATGTGTTATTCGCCGTTTCCAAACCTTGAATTCCTTTGCACCCACTGATGAAGTATGAGAGAGAACACTTCGATTATCAACATCCCGTCCAAGATCCCTATACAACTTGGGTAAAGATAAAACTTTACTTCCAGTAGGATAAAATGTACCTTGGCCATCCTTTAGTCCCCTGCTCCATGTTCCCACATAATACCCTTCATTAGCAAAACTGTACAGCCCCGAACCATGCCTCAATCCGTCCAACCAGAAGCCATGGAATTCATCACCATTGTCCCACATCATAACCCCTCTACCACACATATTTCCGGCTTTCCAGTTCCCAGCATATGTATTCCCAGTATTCCATACATACCGACCATTACCTTCCTGTAATCCCTCTTTCCAGGAACCTTCATAAAAATCTGAGTTGGAGTAATCTTTTCTACCAGTCCCATGCTGTACATTCATTCTCCAGGCCCCTGTATATACAGATCCATCAACACCGGTAAGGGTACCAAAACCATGAAGGTAACCACCAGAAAACCCGCCTTCATAAGTCGCTCCTGATGTCCATCTCATGCAACCTTTTCCACTCATTTTGCCTTCGTCCCACTGACCTTCATAGATCTTTCCATCCGACCAGGTATATTTTCCCTCTCCATGTGGAAGAAACCCCTTAAATTTACCAACATAGATGTCTCCATTTGCAAAGATCTGTTCATTTTGACTGAAACATGCAAATCAAAAACTTGAAATTAAGGTGTTGAACCCAAACAAGGGAGACGTAAATAATATAAATCGAAATGGGAGTGAAGGTTTTAGCAAATACCCCAGAATTATCTGATTAATAGAGTTATAAAGCATCAAAAGAGAAAGAAAATCTATGAAATTAAAGAACAAAACTCACATGTCTATATCCTCTAGACGCGTTGGTGGTGCCTGGTCTACCATGGTTAGGAAGCTTTAGCAAACCTCATTCTGACGATTGATGCTTTTTATGAAAGACGGGATAGTCTTTATGTGCCACCTACAACCAAACAAATACAAAACTCAATGTCCATGTTATGTTAACTTAGGCATGTATTTAACTACTAAATTTTGTATCACTAGTTCACTACTACTAGAGGTCTAAAATTAAAAGTAACTACACACATCAAGTGTATCAAACATGTAACCTGCTTATGGTTTTTTTATTTTATTTTGGATGCTTGTAGCTATGTGATTAGTGATTGAGATCGAATTAATGTCTAAACCAATACTAATACAAATAATACCCTGACAAGATAATGGTTCCGCATGCACCTGAAAATTCAAGCTCAATCACTAATCAGATATCTCAAAATCAAGGTCAGCATGACAACAAAATATTGATTTAATGACCTCCATCCATGTTTAGAGATATCAGTCACATACTACAAACAATCACCAGTAAACAGGTAGGGATAACTCAGGTACCTCAAACTAAGAAGGTGTTGAGTAACTAAAATTCATGTAAAACAAACAAAAAAATCAAACTGATCCCAGTAAAACAAACAAAGTTCAATACTGTTCCTACATATCATACTTCCAATTCATCTTATCAATTTAAATTGCCTCATATTTCTGTGAGTCAATGAATACAATTCTTATGCGTTGAACAAATTGATCACCATAAGCTACTATTAGATTACGATAAATGCGTTCAAATTCTAACTATATACTTTAGCTTGCGATTATACAAATTCAGAATAAGAGGAATATAAAACGATTCAAGGAAAAAACAAACAGAAATTAATCAAAGAATGAGCCAGTAATAGTGATAATTAGTAAAACCCAAATTTCAAACTCACTTTGAATTCCACAGTTTCAAATCGAGCTTCAATAATCTGAAGTAATTGATCAAACAGTTGAAATATTCTTTTCTTTCTAATATCTTTAATGGAAACCCTAGGTGGTTATTTTATTTTTGGGGATTTTTATTTTTTAGAGTGGAAATGGTATTGACAGTTTCATAGAAACGGTTCGTGAGATTCATTCCTCCCAGCTGTTGCTGTTGTTTCCAGTAGTTCGTGATGACAAGATATTATTTTTGTACAAGTGATTATTTTATTTTTTTTCAGATAGATCCTAATAAAGTATTTTGTTTACAAGAATCTCCCTCAAAAGCTTGACATGACAGCTCTTTGTATTTAGTACAAGTACCTACCTTTTTTTTATGCAGCCTCTGCCTCTCACGTTCCCAAAAGTAGGTCCTAGTCAATGCCCAATTTCAAATACTACATATGGGCAAGAAAAGAATAAAATAATTGACGCACCGAAAATTCTCCTACTTGCCATTTGGTGGGAAAACTTGGTGGATGTGGGTTTGGCATCCCAGCACGATGGTGACTTTAAAACGACTAGCCTCAGTTGCCATCCCGAATCGCCAAGTTAGAGACAGCTTGGGTGTGGGTTTGGAAATTATTTTTTATTTTTATTTTGTTTAATTCGGCTATTTCATCTTTTAAAATGAAAGTCTTTCTCAAAAATAAGAAATTAACAGTTTATTTATAGTCAATTTGGATATCATTTAAAAAATTCTTTTTTAATTTTTTGAAGTAAAAAAAGTTAAAAATTAGTTTCAACGCATAATTTCAGTATAATTTTTAGAAACAAATAAATAATTTGTTATGAAAAATATTTTATTTTGGACTGGAGAAGCATAAGTGCTTATGTTTCCGGTGTATGAATAAACCCCCTATTAATTTATTTTTTTAGTTTTAGAAGTCATTTTCAAATTGTGTATTTGGAAACTAACTTCTAGCTTTTCAACTTGACAAGTATCTGACCAAAAGAAAAAAGAACGCATATAAGTGTGTATACTATAGTTTGCTCAAGGAAAAGGAGTCATAATTTGTATTTATGTCGACGATATATTAATATTTTCTACGGATTTACAAATAGCAGTTGAGACCAAACAATTTTTGTCGCCTTGTTTCGATATGAAAGACATAGGCGAGGCTAATGTGATACTTGGTATCAAAATTGTAAGGTCGTCGAAAGGTATTGCTTTATCACAATCTCATTACATAGACAAAATACCTAAAAAGTTTAAGCATGAAAACAGTAAAACAACCACGACACCTTTTGATCCTAGTGTTAAACTAACTAATAATGAAGGGCGTTCAATATCTCAACTAGAATATACGAGTGTAATTGGTAGCCTAATGTATGCAATGCACTGTATATGTCTTGATATAGCATTCATTATTGGGGCAATAAGTAGATTTACTAATAATCCAGGAAGTATCCATTGGAATGCAGTTTCTAGGATTTTTAGATAATTGAAGGGAACAATGGATTATGAATTATGTTATTCAGGTTATCCTTCAGTTTTAGAAGGTTATACAGATGCAAATTGGATAACAAGTTCCAATGAAGCTAATTCCACAAGTGGATGGATTTTTAGTCTTCCAGGGGCTGTGATATCATGGACTTCGAAAAAGCAGACATGTAATTCTCATTCAATAATGGAAGCAGAGTTTATAGCTCTAGCAGCAGCATGCAAGGAAGCAGAATGGCTTAGGAATTTATTATTAGAACTTCCTCTATTGCCTAAGCCAATGCCTGCAATATCTTTACGTTGTGACAGTGAAACAACACTATCACGAGCTTATAACAAAGTTTATAACGAAAAAAAATAGACATATAAGTCTGAGACATAGCTATGTAAAAGAATTACTCAAAACTGGAGTAATATCAATAACTTATATCAAGTCCAAAGATAATTTGACTGATCCCTTTACAAAAGGCCTTGCAAGGGATGTTGTATGGAAATCATCCAGAGGGATGAGTTAAAGCCTTTAATGGAATAGGTAGCCTATGATGGTAACCCGACCAGTAACTTGATAATCTCTGGTCTATTGGTTCAATGGGAAAAACCATTCATAGAGGTAACCACTGGATGCAATAAACATACAAAGAAGTATTCTCTAAACCATCCCAGGTAGTGCGTGCTTGTATGAGAAAATAAAGAGGATAAAAATGTATTTTTTTAATGAATTTGTGAGACAGTGTAGATCATACAAGTGCGCGAATAGATTCACCTATCTAAGTGCACGAAGTGAGGCCGCTTCTGACGAGACTTAATGCTTGTCTCGAGAGCACTTATGAAATTTCAAGTGAGAGCATAAAACCATAAATGTGCTGATATTTTAAAGATACAACTAAAAGTGGCATTTTGTGTCCAGTATAGCCGATTTGTCATTACAAGGTTCCTAGTTCAAAACTATATATGGTCACTAAGAACCTTGACAGATCTTGATATATCTGGACTAAGTAAAGGTTCAAGTTAGGAAACACCTTTATCATGCATAATGTTAAAGCTAAAGAGGAAACTAGTTATCAAACTCAGATTTTAAAATTGGGGTGGATTGTTGGAATTTTCAAAAATTTGAATTGTAACTATCTTTAAGACTTGGGACTTACAGTTACAACAATTTGAATAATTACAACGGTTATTGTGTCTGGTAGTGGATAGACACAAAAGATTTCAAATTTAGAATAGTTTACAATGATTCTGATAAAACAAACAGTTGCAACTGTTTGTAGTAACCATTGAACAACTATAAATACAACCCTTCATCCTCTTGTAAAGAATAATAAAAAATAATTACATCTTTATCTTGTCTCTATAAATTGATGTTTGTAGGTTGGTTATCATACTACAAGTGATATCCAACAAAGAACAATTGAGCCTGTTTTATCTTGGAAGGCAAATTTGTTGTAACTCTTCACAGTCAATTCTATAGGAGAGTGCAAATAGTGTCTTAAGGAAAGAGAAATCCTCGACTCAGGTATATTCATCTCTTTCCTTCTATATTCATTTCTCTCATACTATAGGATAAGTTTCTAACAATAATTTTTCAAAACGGGCAATGTCGTTAGTAGTCGGTACAATATCGTTGCCAGTTATAGGTCAAACCGGTGTAAACCGAATGCAATTGTAAGTGAACATTTCATGTTGTCAAGCTAAATAAGGGTTTTGATGGGGTTTTACAAAAATTAGTGCTTCGAGCTCTTATCCTCCTCAACTACAATGAATCGCTAATTAGTGATTATAGATTTACTCATTTCAGGTATCACTTACGCTCTCACCTTATGTAACTAGATCTTGTTTCAACAAATGTAGCATTAGATCTTTGCTGCAAATAAATACATAAAAACAACCATAACAAAGAAGTGAAAACTACTACCAACCCCATACTACATGGTTTTTACACACAAAAACCCCATAAAATGGATCATATATGATCTACTCCATAGTTTCAATAATTTGTTATTATTAAGCCCGTAACTTTTAAATTTGGGGCTTGATTTTAATTTTTTTCCAGATGATGACGTCATTAAAAAATTTAAATACCAAAAATAACCTTATAATACATATGTTTTATGGTAAGAAAATGAAAACAAAAAATCAAAATCTCACAAATCTTCTTTTTCATTGCAGAGCTCTGACGATTTTTTTCTCTTTCATTTGTTTTGATTTTAGGTGAGTTTTTCTTCATTATTAGTTCTATTTTCGTAGTTTGATTGATTTTTGATGTTTTTTGTGTTGATTTCGTAGGTTGCAGAAGAAGAACAACAATCGATTATTTTGTGAATCCAGATTTGAATTTGGATGAAGTTTCATCATCAAAAATTGAAAGATAAGTTTTATCTCATCTAATCATTCCAACTTGATTGCAATCATTAATCTGACGATTTTGAAATATTTTTTTTAAAAGAATTTAACAGTTTTAAAAACCTAAAATCTTCATTTATTGCTCGAATTTATGATTTTATTCATAATTAGAGTTTAGATCTACAATAATCTCACCTTAACCTTTGATTTGAGATTTAAATCTCGAAAAAATATCAAGAATAATTTTTGTGAATTTTTTTTGAGTTTAAATTTGATACTCGATCTATCTCTTAATTTTATTTTAGTTAAAAATTAATCATCAAATTTGAAGTCAGAACACCTAAATCTCTATTACCCACCAAAACGATTTCAGTTTTATCAACTTAAAAAATTTCGATCTTATTTTAACTTATCTTTACTGTTATTAGGTCTTGATTGATTGTTTTAAGTTCAATCAGTATTTCTTTAGTTGTTAACTCTAGACAATATATGCAATGATATTTATTACAAGTTTTTCTATAGAGCCTACATTAATGAAGTCAAATTTATATAAGCTACTTCCGGTAGGGATCTTATTTGCTTCATTTTTTAGATATATGCTTTCTTCAGATATCTGAACCCTTTCCTTTTATGTTTTCCCTTTCCAAAGTCCTATCTGTATATATATATTGAGCATGTGGCGGTTGTTTCTGGTATTCGAAAGGATACATATTTACATGTCAATGCGTATCCAAAACCAACTTATGTTTGTAGTACAAATGTTGCTATATGAAGTACGAAGGCCTTTGCTAGAGAAAATGTCATGACTTGCGTATCAATCACAGATAAAGGCTTGTTGTCATGTATGTTAAGAAAACATGTTTTTTGCTAGTAGTGTATACATCATTGACATTTATAGTTGTCATATCATCTATCATAAAACCTAGCTCAGATATTTCCTAGGCCCTTTTGATTTTGTATTTACGCTGTAAATTTCGCCGTAGAAGTAGCTCAGCAAGGGATGGTCTATATTAAGGTTAATAAGACAAGTAATAAGGTCTTCTTATTTTCACTTTTCTGGTTAAAGTATACATGTGTATTACTTGTCATAATAAGTATTTAAGTATTTTTCTCTCTCCAAATATGTTAGCAGGCTGAGAGCATGAACATAAGTAGAGATTATCAGAAGAGGGTGTTCAGCAGGCATTACTGAAAATGTTGGAGGGAACTGTAAGTTCCTCAATCACACTACTTTCAGCTTAATTTTATTTGCATCTTATTCAATGCATTTTGAAGCATGCCTATTGTTTCTATTCTAGTTTTCGTCTCATTTGTTCACTCATGTAATATGAATTAGAAGAAAAACAGATGTACTAGTAATCTTTGCAAGTTAGTGTAATGTAGAATTTGATTTGATTTTATTTTGTGCTACTTTGAGTATATATGACATATACATGTATAACTCCCAATTACACATGCCATATGTATGCGTAACTAATGATTACACATGCTGTATGTGTGTGTAACTGCTGATTACACATGCATTTTGTATATGTACTATTAGATTACACATGCATTTTATAGGTGTACCAACAGATTTTGGTAGTGGCGGTGCTGTTGGAGTATGTGGTTAACTTTTTTGATTAGTGATTGAAATACTATATAGTTAACATATTGTATATGCCAGTCACACAAGTCATATACATGTGTAACTCTTAATTAGACATGATATATGCGTATGTAACTCCCAATTACACTTGACAGATGCATCTGCAACTCCCAGTTACACATGCTAAGATAAGTTATCAAGTGCCTTTATATGATCTTTGTTGTTCGCCTTGCAATTGTTCTATAATTTTTTATTTTTTATTTTGTTCATCCAACCTAATCCCATGGATGTTTATTTTGTTGAAGATATGCGCCTTGCAATTGTTTTATAATTTTTTATTTTTCATTTTGTTCATCCTACCTAATCCCATGGATGTTTATTTTGTTGAAGATATGCAAGCATTTTGGAATCGAGGAAGACAAAAAGGGAAGGGAACATTTCTATTATAGGATGTCGTAGTTTATTTCTAGGATTTCTTTTTATATATCTAGTGTTTTAACTCTTTCATTGTGTTCAATAACAACCGATTACCATAATTGATAAACGGAGAGATTATTGTAAATGAATATTAAAGTAATACATGTATTTCTTTTTATTTTTTTTGATGTGTAACTTCTCATTGTACATGTCATATGGATGTGTAACTGATAAGTACACATCCCATATGTTGGTGGTGGTGGGCGGCGGTGGTAGGCGGCGGTGGTTGATGGTGGTGGACAATGGGCATCGACGGTGGTGGTGAGCGGCGATGGTGATGGACGACGGTGGTAGGCGGCGGTGGGTGGTGGTGGTCGACGGTGGGTGGGTGGTGGTGGGCGGCGGCAGTGGTGGTGGGAGAAGATGGTGGTGGGGACATCATTTTACTATATTTTAATATATTTTGGGCTTATTTTTATTTATTTTTTAGTTAGGGACTTCACAATATATATATATATATATATATAAGGGTATGTATTTTTTTTTGATAATTTGGGGTTTAGATTTAAACTTCTTTTAATTAAGAGCTTGATATTATGGGTAATCCATTGATTTATTCTCGTCTTAATACTTGGATGTTTGCTGTTGTAAAATGCAATGTTAGGGTAATCTTTGTTAAGCTTCCTCTGATGCAGTAAATAAAGTTTCCTCCATGCATTTTTTCTTGTAAGACGTTGACGAAGCTGGTGTTGTGTTAGGATTCTTGGATGGAGTCGGAGATTCATTTACCTAGTGCATTTGAATTACCTATGCTTAAAAGTGCAAAGCTAAAACATCTAACACTTTGGGATGAAGAATTGACTGCTAAGTTCCTCTCAAGCTGTCCGGTTCTGGAATCTCTGTCAATGACTAGAACTAGTGTGGGTCTAATCAATATTTATATTCCTAAACTTAAGTACTTAAAATTAAAATTCAATGTTGGAAAGATCAGGTTCTGTTCTCCACTTCTCACATCGTTCTTTTGTGCGGCCGGCATGACAAAAAATACTGATTATGCTTTGGATAACATTTCTTCTCTAGTTACTTCCGATATTACAATGACGATGGACTGTGACTTCGAGGAAGAAGAAGAATAACCAGATGCATTTGAAGAAATCACCGATGAGGACAAGGTATCATATGCTCAAAATATGATGAAATTTCTGAGAGCACTTTGTAGTGTGAAAAATCTAACATTATCATGTTGGCTCATTAAGGTATGATCAATCGTTTAATATTCAGGCAAAGTAAAACTAGGGTGAATCATGTTGGATAAAATTCCTGTAACAGTGAACAAACAAACAGAAGTTTGAAATAATTAAGCGTTAGGGCAGACAGTAGCACTCAGACATTCATACACACAGGAAGATGGAGTCGCCTGTTTAACAGACTGCCCATAACTCGATATTTATCGGGTACACCTCTAGAAAGAGTGGTTGCTATGCCACTAGTGAGGACAAATCTAATCCAGGATAAAACCACCTGATACCAACCCAGCTAGCAAAAACTCGTTGGCCCGTTGCGAACTTAACAGCAGAATAATTTATAGAAAAAATAAATCTACGTGCGCAAACAAAGCGAGAAGAGGGGAAAAGTCGTCAGGATAGTAGCTGCGACTGGGATAAGTTGAAAATGAAAATTCTTTTTCTTTTATAGACAAATTTGAGAGAAGAGAATTAAATTGTATTTATGAAAAATCTTTTAATTTAATTCTCATTAATTCACATAAATAATAAAACGGTTTTTAGTTCACATAAATAATGAAACGATTTTAATACTTATTATATGAATTTAAAATAAAACCATTAACTCTTGATAGGCACACGCTGGGCACACG
>JAJJMC010029104.1:0-12932 GCA_023531435.1 Papaver californicum
CGTAACAAATATGTGGTTTTAGTGCAAATTATATTACGGTTGGGTTTAATAATACCGTAAATATTAGTTTTTTTAGTGGAAACGTAGTTACGATTGGGTTGAGTAACCATACCCAACCGTAAATGATCATCTTCATCTCCTATATTCTTCATTTTTTATGCATAAATCAGTCTTGTATTTGTTTTTTGTTGGTGGGAAAAGTAGAAGAAAGATAAGAGAGTTTTAACCCAAAATTTTGAAAAACCCAAAATGAGTGATTCTAGTGGCAAATTTGTGGAGGGTGAATCCTTGTATGATTGCCAAACTAAATTCTACATACCCATTGAGGGAGACCCAACTATGTATGATTATTTGGATGGTAGAGAGGTTTTAAGTGAAAGTTGTGATGCTGAAACTCAACCAAATGGAGAAAGTAGTCGTCAAAGTGAAGATTCAACTGCCGAGAGTAGTCAGGTATACCTCTAACTTAAACTCTTTGTCATTTTTTGCTGATATTTGATGAAATGAGGTACATAATAGTGAGTTTTTTTTGTGACTCCGCCATGTTTACGGTTGGGTTGTCTTGAGAAACCCAACCGTAACTGTACATTTGATGGACGAAAAGTACACTTTAACAGTTTTACGGTTGGGTGTTTACCACAAACCCAACCGTAACTCATTATGTGCATGGGTATTTATTGCACTAGTTACGGTTGGGTTTGACTCTTTAACCCAACCGTAAAATTGTTTAAAATTTTTTTTTGTTGGTTTACGGTTGGGTCCGACGCTTCTACGGTTGGGTCTGACGCTTCTACGTTGGGTCTTTTTTGTTGCGTAATGCCTTGATCTTTTTTGTTCAGCTCGCGGTTGTACCTCAACCAATGTATGATCAGCCTCCTCCAAATGATATTGAAACTAGAGATACTACGGATCACTATTTGAACGACCTGGTAGGTTATAGATAAGTTGTTAATCCCTTTCGACAATATAGCTAATGCCATTTTTTTTCTCCTAACTTTCTGTTCTTGGACCATGTAGACATGGGATAAAAAAGATGATGCAAAGAAGTGGGCTACAGAACATGGGAAACTCATCATGTGTGTGATTGTTTGTAACAACCAACAAAAACACAACCGCTTTCAAATGGTTTGTGAGTGTAGTGGACAATACACAAGACATGCGAAGAAGGGTACTGAGTATGTACCAAAGACGAAGATCAAGCGAAAAACTTTCACTAAGAAGACGGGATGTCCTTTCAAACTTAATTTCGTACCAACAACGAGAATAAGTGGTTCTTGTCTACAGTTGTATGCGGTCATCACAACCACCTACCACCAGAGACTTTGTTAACGCATCCTTCTACGGCACGGCTCACCGAGGAAGAAAAGCTCATCGGAGACGATATGACGGATAAGCGTTTGAAACCCAGTGATATACTCGGGCACTTGAAGAAAATAAACTCAAATAATATGTCTACGTTGGAGACAATCTACAACGCCAAAGCCAAGTTGAAGCGTGAGAAATGGGAAGAAAGGGACCCGATCCAACAACTTTTGTACTTGGGGGAGACGAAAAACTACACCATGTTTCACGAAGAAGATGAGAATAAAGAAATTAAGCATATTATATTGGCTCATCCCGAGTTTATAAAGTTAGCGCGGTGCTCCCATCAAGTGCTTATGATGGATTGCACGTACAAAACTAACAAGTATGAGCTCCCGGTTTTGAATGTTGTAGGCCAAACTTCTATCAAGTCCCCGTTTAGTGTTGCCTTTTGCTTCTTGAGAAAAGAGCTCGAAGAAAGCTATGTGTGGGCATTGGAACAAATTAAATTATTCTACGTTGAAGGATATATCCCTAAGGTAATTATCACCGACAAAGAACAAGGCTTGATGAATGCCATTGCAAGGGTATTCCCAGATGCTCATCATCTTCTTTGCACGTTCCACTTGTGGAACAATATTCAAACCAAGTGCAAAACGATTATTCGACCAACAAAGAAAAGCGAGATGGACATAATTAAGAAATTGCCGGTTTCAGAACAAGAAACGGCCAAAGAAAAATTTGAGGAGGACGACAAGTTGGCGGAACTAAAATGGGCTAGTTTCCAAACTGAATGGGACGCTTTGACATGGTCTATCACCAAGGAAGATTATGAAGAAAATGTTCGTATGTTATGCTTGCATTGGAGTAATTATCCAAGAGTTGTGAACTATTTGATGGACCATTGGTTGAATCCGCACAAAGAGAAGTTTGTAGCGGCGTTCACAAACCAATATAGGCACTTTGACAACCAAGCTACAAGTACCTTGGAGTCATCTCACAACAGAATGAAGAAGAAGCTTCATAATTGTGATGGTGGGTTTGTTACGGTCTTCGAAGCGATGCACGATTATTTTCTCCGTGACCTTGACAGAGTTAAGGAATCTTTTTAAAAAAGCCTTTCTAGAAAACACGTCAGCTATAAAGACGAACCATTGCTCCAAAATATTTCTTATAAGGTGTCGCATTGTGCGATTGAGAAGATAATGTACGAAGTAAAGCACTATAGATTGGGCAACTTACACGGAGAAGAAGAGTGTGTTTGTCCTAACATGTCAAGTTTGGGACTTCCCTGCCGGCATATGATGCCCAAGTACGAAGAAGACGGTGTGATCCCAATTCAAGATATTGATCCGTTTTGGCAACAATTGTCTTTCGATGAACCCATCGTCGAACAAGATTTTGGTGCATCGTTTGCCGACACCCACGTTGGAAAGGCTCTAGCCAAGAAATACGAAACATTAAATAAGGCGCAAAGGCAAATTTGGTTGACGAAGTTGAGTTACTTCGTGTTTCCGCACACAAGGTATGCTGTCAAGGAACCAATTAGAGGGAAGAGAAAAGGTAGGCCTTCTACCAAAGAATCGAGGGTCGTGGGACGCAAAAAAGCTAGGGAATTGTATGAAGAATCAAAGAAAAGAAACCCTTCTGCATTTGAGCATTTGCAAAAGGAATACGAAGCAGAGGATGAGAAGGAGGATGATGCTCAAAGAAAAAGAAGTCAAACGGAACAAGGGGGACCAAGTCTAGTGGATATTAAAGGAAAAGGTCCCGCGGTTCCCACTCAAGAAAGTTCAACAATTGAACTTGGTGCCAAGGGAAAAGTTCCTGCACACCCAAACTCAAGAAGAGTAAGTATGAAGGAATTAGCAAGAAGAAAAAAAAAGTTAGTATGAAAGAATTAGCAAGAAGAAAAGAAAAAGTTAAAGGCAATACATTAGTGGTTGAAGAGCCACATACGATCCGGATTGCAAGAGGATTGATGCAATTTCCATCTAACTTTTCAAGAATTGAGAATGGCAAAATCGTCCGAACCGAGCACATTATTTTTGAAAATTATATGTCATCGTTTCCGGCTTTTTTTCGTCCATACATAAAGGTCACCGACGATGTTGCGGTGATGGTAATTGTGGATACCATGTATTCATCGAACAAGTTGGACCATTTAGCGAAGCAGCAGGGTTGGGTATGGACGAAGTAACTTATGTAAGGCATAAGTCAGCGGTTGAACTACACTCTTACCCGGATTTATACAAGCCAATGATGTGTGCATATAGAGATGAAGAGTCGTTGTTAAACGAGGAGTTCATCGCTTTCGAAAGGCGTTTAATAGGCAACAAGAATTGCACTAGCGAGTATTGGATGAGCATGCCAATATGTGGCCAAATCCTCGGCAACGCTTTCAATTGCGTCATCCATTATATCTCAAATGGATATTGTTTTACATTTGCACCAACAAGATCAACATTTGTCGAACAATTGGCTAATAGAAGATGTGTGATTGGGCTGGTGCAGAACTGCCACTTTGTCGGTCTCAAGTTGAAAGAAGGAAGTCCATTACCCCCCGTTACAGGATGGATACGACGGTGACATCGCCAAGTGTTGGTGTCACCGGTTCGAGCAAAATTTCGAACTATGGAAGGCATTAAAACCCTCCCCGACCTTTCAATTCATATCATTTGTCTCTGACTCGGAGTCGGAATGATAATATAGTAATATTCACTAAATTTAATATTGGTAGTAACAATATCATATGTATGTTGGAGGAATCATAATATGAATATAGTTTTTTGGAAATGAAAAATTTGTAATATCATATGTGTCACTACAAAATTCACCCAGGTTTACGATTGGGTTTCCACTGAAAACCCAACCGTAAACCTGTCACTACACACTTATGATCATTTTACGGTTGGGTTTGGAGTCCAAATTGAAATATGCCTTCTTCCAGAAACCATCTTCTGTGTTGTTTGGCATAGTCTCAGGACCATTGTTGATGATAGTTGGATGACCGAAATGGCGATACCAATCCAAGTAATCTTCTGCAACCTCTTTTGTGCCCGGAGATGGAGTTAACTCTGTTCTTTGGACTTGGTATTTCGGATCATTGCGGTTATTCCAAACCGTGACCGAAGGCGTTGGCTCGTAGTTTAGCACGATGTTTGGGCCTTCGATCATCGACCCATTCACACACAATTTAAATATTTCGCGTGTCACCGTTGTTTGGACGTATCCATATTGGCGGAGAGTTCGGCGGGGGTTGGACATCACGTACCCAAACGGATGGTACAAAGGGCCGTTGTAGCCTGCCACGTCCGACAATACACGTAAATCCTCAACATGTCCATCACCCTCTATGCTAATCTTCACATAAGGATCGAAAATAACATCTTCAACCGTGAAAGCATCAATTTCAGTTATCATCTTTGCTATGAGCACTTCTTTATATTTTGCCTGGGTCCCGGTGAAGACGAATTTCTATCCCATAGGTCCAGTACCATCACCGCTCGTTTGAGGATCCAGTCTGGGAAAGTGATCATATACCCATGCCTATGAAGATAATAAATATTACTAAAGAAAATGCGAAAAAAATAAATTAAAGTTAAACATTGAAATTCAAACAATAAATTACCTGAAACAGACCGGTATTCCCGGCAATCTCAGTTCCCCTAAACCTCGAAGCTTTTCGAAGGTTAGCAAGTAGGTAAGCCAGGGTGGCAGTTCCCCACGAGTACTGATGCGTCATCCCGAGATCACCCTGAAACCACTGTAGATAGTGAACATTGACCCTGTTGCCCGAGTTGTCAGCAAAGAAGATGGTGCCGAGCATATATAGCAGATACGCTCTGGCTGTTCGAATAGCTCTGGTGTCATCTATGACGACCCCAGCCATTTCCAACTTTGCGGTCCCTCCAAACTTCTCCCTTAGTGAACCCAACAATATTTTCTTGCTCATACCTTGACCTTTCTTCGTTGGCATCCCTGGTTTATCTCCACTGACCAATTTAAACTCAGATTCGGCTTCGCTCTTCTCCCATCCAAGTGTATCTTTCACAAGTGCATAAAGATCACTCCATGACATGTTGTTGTTAAAACCCTCAAACACTGATTTACCATCCACCTCCATGCCAAAAATTGATTGGACATCATCCGGCGTTATTGTCATCTCGCAGAATGGGAGATGAAACGTATCGGTTTCAGTCCAATAACTTTCCCTGAAGGCTGCGCAGACGACACTGTCATACTCCCACATCGAATTGGTAATTCCGGGAGCTAACCCAGTACCATTTACGAGAATTTGTATGGACGTACATTCATCAGTTAAGGGCCAATGTTGAGCCCTTTGACGAACCAATTTCTTGATCGCCTGTGTATGATCCTACAAAGAATAAAAACAAATTTGTTTTACTTACAAAAGTTAACAAACAAAAATTTAACAGAAAAAAAAGAAGTGTTTAGATTAATACCTTGGTCGCAGCAACTTTGGCAGCCCATGAATGGGGATAACCAAATAATATTGCAGATTTGTCTGAGGCTTCACCCCATAGTCCTCCATTCCTCCTCTTAGGCCACAGTTGAGGTTCGGCCTTTTCTTCGGGAATTTCTTTGGCAACCCTTTTCTTTGCCTTCTTTTGGAATTTCTTTACCTTTGCCTTGAGGGACATGTTGTTCTCTGTCCCTCTCTTCTTCCTCGTGTTGTTATTCTTGTGGTGGTTCTCTAATCACAAGAGAACCTCTAGGTGTTGGTAGATCACCCAAGCCTTGGAACACACTATATTCCTCTTGTGCAATTTGAGGAACACTACCACCCCTACCTCAAAAGATGGATTATGGGTCTTACTCACGCTTCTCTTCTGAACCCCTAAATGCTTTCCGTGGTGAGGGGTTGGAGTGTGAGAAATTGGTGTTAAATTTTTACCCCTCTTATTCTTCCTACAACACACAAGCAATACAAGTTATATAATTTCCAAGCAATTCAACTTCAACTAAAAAAAAATTTGACTACACAGGATTATTTACGGTTGGGTTTTTCTCAAAAGCCAACCGTAAATTTTTAGTTGAAAATTTTGTCACTATTTTACGGTTAGGTTTTAAAAAAAACCCAACCATAATTCACATGTAGCCTGATGTGCACATTATTTTTACGGTTGGGTTTTTCTTAGAATCCAACCGTAATACTATAACAAAATTTTTGTGTGCGCTACTGTTACGGTTGGGTTTTGCTCAAAACCCAACCGTAAATTGTTTTTTAAAAAATGGCGCAAATTTTTTACGTTTGGGTTCAAAATTGAAACCCAACCGTAATATCCTTAACTCTTCATCTTCTTTCCTTTGATTTACGGTTGGGTATTGAAAAAAACCCAACCATAATATGAAGAATATGATATATTACGGTTGGGTTTTCACACGAACCCAACCGTAATGTTAAGAACATGATATATTACGGTTGGGTTTTTACACGAACCCAACCGTAATATCAACTGTGTCCAATATTTTTAAACCAAAAACACAATCAAACATGAGAATCAATCAATTACAAGTTCTAAGAATACATGGGTTTTCTTCAATACCTTAGATACACCATTGTTGGATTTTTCGGTGATTGATTTTGCTTTTCACTATCAATTTCTTCTTGAATCTCTTGATTAGGTTGAAAGGAGCAGGGTTGACTGTCATCACTACTACCTTTAACGCCTTTAGTATGCTTCTTCATCTCGAATTGTTGAGTTTAATCGACGAAGAATTTTGCGAATCGGCGATGAATTTCGATGGATTACGGTTGGGTTTTTCTTTGGTTTAATTTTTGAAAGTTATGAATAATGTTAAGGGTGTTTAGGTTTTAATTGGCTTAAGGATAAAATCGATATTTAACCAAACCCCTAGGACATCCCTTAACGTAAAATTGGATCACCTTGCCTCCACTTGGAGCCCCTCCAAGATTTTAGAGCCCCTATGTCAGGCTTCAATTTAAAAGGGAAAAGCTTCAACAAAGACATTGAGTTGTTATATAAATTAAAACCAATATAAAACAACAACAACTCAAAAATGATATTTAGACAATTTGTTATTTCGTTTTGTTTTGGCTCCAGTTTTATCACTTGGTTTACAGAGAAGTAACCTAAAGTTTTTAGGTCTTCAACTGAAGTTGAAGATCATACTTTAGCTCATTATGTTGCAGAGGTCTTATAGGCATCATCTATCTATCTTTAGCACCGTACCCAGATCCTCAATCCATAATGAAGCATATGAAAATTGATTTCCGCTTAAATAGTAGTAAGTTTTGACCATTAATTCCTTATACAATAGTATAGGAAGTTTGAAAGGAAATTTAAACTCTCATGTTGATGGAGGGTGATTCATTGATGTAGATGAAATTATTCTGTATATAATACCTTATCCTATTCTCCGATGTGCTATTGAAGATATTTTTTAAAATTGATCAACTACTCATTGAAGATGTTTCTAAAAATTCCTCGACTACTTAAATTGTTTCTAAAAATCCGCCTTGTCGAGAGCTCGTTACGATGTGATCGGACATACTTAATATCTATCGACAAGTATTATAAATGATCACAAAAAAAGTAAAATTAGTTAGTTTACCCAAAGCATCAAAAAATGATTTCGGCTTTGTAACTCACACGTGTTAATCACCCGTGACTATTCTGACAGCCGATAGCAGCTGCAGTGCAACTGTGACTACAAATACAGTACCCAACATTGCTTTAGTAGTGATTTTGTTAGTACGAGTAGTGATGAAGAAGATGAAGCCGTGGGTTTCATTATTTCCGTGTTTTCTTCTTGTCTATATAAATCCCACTGCTCCTTTCAAGCAACAGAAAACACAACAAGAAAATTTCTCGTTTCTTTCTTTCTTTAAAAAGCGGGTTTCTTGAGGGTTTTTACTTGTACAAATTTCGTTTTTCTTCTTCATCTTCTTCATCATCATCTTTCTCAATTGAACAAGAACAAGAAGATTAATCAATTATGAATATCCTCCGTTTCTTCTTTGGAATCTGTGGTGGGTTTTCTAAAAATTCACTAATTTGCTTCTTTGTTGATTTCGTTAGTTGCAATAATGGGTATGATGATCTCTCTCTGAAACAGGGAGTGCAACTGCTCTGTTTCTCTTCTTAGCTCCTCTGTAAGTTATCTCTCTCTCTTTATGCTCTTTTGATTTTGTACATTAATACATGTTTCTTTCTTTGATAATCAACATATCTTAAAAGATTCCTTAGGGTTTTACAGAAGCTAGACATTGATGTCTTCTTTCAGATTCTAATAACAAATTTGGGGTTTTTACAGAAACCAATCCCTTGTTCATACTTTTTACTTAGCTTTCTTGAATTATCTTTTTTCTGGTTTTAATTCAATCACTGACATTAATGGCGAGCGTTAATTAACCTTAGTAATCTAACAATTTTCAATCTATTTCTATTTCTTGATAATTTCCAGAGTAACATTTCGTAGAATCATAAAGACCAAATCGACTCAACAATTCTCTGGTGTTCCTTACAGCATGACCCTGCTCAATTGCCTTCTCTCTGCATGGTACGTATAAATCTCTCTGCCTCTCTTTATCTATCTTGGGATATATGTGTTTCTAATTCGGAATGAATGAATGGAATTGGGGGAATAATGTGCAGGTATGGGCTTCCATTTGTTTCCCCACATAATATCTTGGTGACTACCATTAATGGTACAGGTGCAGTTATAGAAGGAATATATGTGGTGATGTTCATTATATACGCACCAAAGAAGGCCAGATTTAAGATGATGGTGTTACTGGCTTTGGCTCTCATCATATTCGCATCCATCTCCATGGTTTCTTTATTCGTAATCCATGAACATAAGACCAGGATGCTATTCTGTGGTCTTGCTGCTACCATCTTCTCTATCTGCATGTATGCCTCACCGTTGTCTGTCATGGTAACTAATCCGCACAATGTCTTTCGTTTTATTTTCATTGTCGTTAACCAAATCGTGTGTTTATTTACTTATACTATCAATAATTTTCAATCACAGAAATTGGTAATCCAACAAAAAGTGTAGAGAGTACATGCCCTTCTTCTTATCACTGTTCGTGTTTCTTTGCGGCACATCCTGGTTCGCTTATGGCCTTCTCGGTGGAGATCCTTTCATTGCTGTAAGTGTGTTTCTCTATTTTCTTAGTATGAACTTTTACTTCCAGAGGGTCGCAGGCTGTGACAATCGCATTATATCTCTGACAGATGATAAACTGAATTTTGACGTGGTCTGCCTTGAGTCCAAATCGGACCAACATCATGCTCATATGAGTTGAAACAAAGATTTTATTAATGCTTCACATTTTTCTCAATGAATAGAAAACATAGAATAGGTTAACTTATATAGGAAGGAGTTAACCTAATAGAGGAGATAGAGAAACCCCAATACAGGAGAAATCCTAATACAGTAGAAACCCTAATACAGAATATAGGGGTATTATGAGGTGGCATGGACACCTGGTTTGACATTCTGACTGTATTCAGAATTCGGCTGATTGGATGGTTCAACACTTCCCCTCAAGTTGAATGGTAGCTGGCGAACATTCAACCTGCTTCTCAAATATTGAAAACGTTGAGACGGTAGGCCTTTAGTGAAAATATCAGCAATTTGATCTTTAGATGATATGAATCGAACCTGAAGATCCTTTGCAGCAACCTTTTCACGTACAAAGTGATAGTCAATTTCAATATGCTTAGTCCGAGCATGAAATACAGGATTATCGTTAAGTAGGTGGCAGCCAGATTATCACACCATAGAACAGGTGGACCGGTAGATATGCAAAGCTCTTTTAGTAAGGATTGAATCCAGATATGTTCGGAAGTGGCGATAGCTAACCCTATATATTCTGCCTCTGTACTGGATTTAGAGACAGTCTTCTGTTTTCTGGCACTCCAGGAAATAAGATTGCCTCCAAAATAGATACAGTAGCCACTGGTAGAGCGCCGATCATCGAGATTACCTGCCCAATTTGCATCCGAGTAAGCCTGAATATTGAAGTCGGATGATGGTCGAATATGTAAACCATAGCTGACCGTGTGCTTCAAATAGCGTAGATTGCGCTTAAGGACCAGTAAGAAGTAGGCATGGATGCGTGAAATAATAGAGCAAGCCCGGATTCTGTAATATGTCTAATTCGTCGTTCAACTAAGCCATTCTGTGGTGATGTGTGTGGACAAGAAAAACGATGAATGACACCTGTGCTATTCAAAAGATTAGTGAACTTTCTGTATTCTCCACCATTGTCAGATTGAAACACCTTTATAGTAGTGTTGTTGGTTTTCTATTTGGATTTTGAACTTAACAAAGACACTCAAAGCATCAGATTTCCAGACTAAAGGATAGACCCAGGTATAATGAGAATAAGCATCCATCAACAGAACATAGTATTTAAAACCATTTCTAGATAAAGTTGGAGAGACCCAGAGATCAGAAACAAGTAGACTTAAAGGTTTGTCTATTACTGTGTTACTGACAGAGAAGGGAAGTTTGCAACTTTTGCTAACATGTCATGACTCACAGAATTGAAAAGCCTTAATGGTGACAGCTAGAGAATAATTGTTGATAACTCGAGACACTGTCCGCAACATTGGATGCCCCAGGCGCTCGTGCCAAATGGGTATTGAAGCAGAAACGTAGGCAGTTGGTGTTGATTGTTGGATGTTGTCGAGCACATAGAGTCCATTCCTATTCTTGCCTCGCAGAAGAGTTCTCCCGGTGTGCAAGTCTTGTACCAGAAAATGAGTTGAATGGAAAATAAAGCACACATGATTATCAACACAGAATTTTGATACTGACAATAAATTAGCTTTAATAGAAGGGACATGAAGCACTTTATTAAGATAGAACTCTCTATTTTTATAAGTGAAGAAACCTTTACCAATGTTTGAGATGGGCAGAGCGTTACCATTCCCACATGAACGGATTTGGTTCCATCATATTCATGTTGAATGCGAAGGTTATTCATATCTGCAGTCATATGATGAGTAGAACCTGTATCTGTAACCCAGTTTTCATTAAAATTTCTCCTAGGTAAAGCTATGTAGGCTTGCTTATTTGGTTGTTGATTTGCACGGTCCTTGTACCTGAAATAACATCTTGTTGCAGAGTGACCCGGTATTTTACAAATCTGACAAGGTACTGCTGTCGATTCATACCGCCCAGAGGAATTTTTGATGGATGCTTGACGATATGAATTGAAATTTTTTCTCTGTGGAGGTCGTGATTGGTTTTGGCCGTTTTTATGTGACACAACACTGTCCATGGGTTCTTGTAGAGTGGCCAGTTGTTGCTCCAGACGCATATCATATATTAGGAGATGTGCAAGCGTTGTTTTCATGCTTAGATTGTCAATAGTACTTAGAGAGGTTACTATTGCATCATAAGCTTGATTCAACCCATTCATGATTGAATGTTTCTTATCTTCTTCTGTAATTCATACTCCAGATGCGGCTAAAGAACTAAACAAAAAATTTTCTTTGGATATATAATCATGCATAGAAAGGTTACCCTTACGCAGATTATGTAATTCTCTCTTTAGATGCATCTGATGAGCCTGGTTGTGTGGAGAAAAGCGTTCTTCAAGTGCTTCCCAGACTTCTTGAGATGTGTTGAGACCAACAACACCAGTCATAACTCCCTCTGTCAGGGATGAAAGAAGCCATCCTAAGAGGATGTTGTCTTGTTTTTCATATTTGATAAACTCAGGGTTTACCTCAGTTTGGTTTGTAGGTGTTTTGGTGGTTTTATAAAGCTTCTATCAACATAACTTGTTAGGTTATAACCTTTCAACATGGGTTTAAATTGAGTTTTCCACATAAGATAATTTGTTTTTGTGAGTTTGATGTTGATAATGTGATTGATGTGAAGGTTTTGAAACATTGTTGTGTTTGCAGCCATTGTGGCGTGGTTTTTGGATCTTTTGAGACTTCTGATACCAAGTTGAAACAGAGATTTTATTAATGCTTCACGTTTTTCTCAATGAATAGAAAACATATAATAGGTTAACTTATATAGGAAGGAGTTAACCTAATACATGAGATAGAGAAACCCCAATACAGGAGAAACCCCAATAATACAATAGAAACTCTAATACAGAATATAGGGATATTATGAGGTGGCATGGACACCTGGTTTAACATTCTGACTGTATTCGGAATTCGGCTGACTGGATGGTTCAACAATATGTATATAAACCGTTTTGGGGAAGTTGAATCTAATGTTTGTGGTTGTGTATGTGCCTCACATGTTCCAAACGGTTTTGGATGTGGTTTAGGGGCACTGCAGTTGATATTGTACACCATCTACAGAAATCCAAAATCCAAAAGGCAGCAAAGCTGTTGGTGATGATGGGGCCAGTGTGATGGCTGCTGTTACTAGTAGTAGTACTGAAGACGATGACGATTTTATTGAGCTGGGTTTCGAGAAACCTCTTCAAAAGACTGCTATTCCTACTGCTGCTAAATAAAAGTATAATCAGGAGGAAGTTGCTGAATAAAAGTATACAACTTAGTTTATGCTGGAATCAGCAAATCACCAAGCAAAACAACAAACTAAAAACATTTTTTTTTTTTTGTTATCATATGGGCGCTGATCTGATCGATGGTTAA
>JAJJMC010029127.1:0-46741 GCA_023531435.1 Papaver californicum
CCCGATTTTGACCTAGTTGACTCGAGGGTGCCCCTTATCCACTTCTAGGGTGCCAAATAACACTTGTCCTTGGGTGCCTTTATCACTTTTTGAGCCAATTTTTCCACAAATCTTTATTCTTCAAATGTACCTACAAAAGCATAAAAACACGTAATATTTGCAAAAATCGAATACTAACTTAATAGAAACTAAGGTGCAATCTAGACACTAAAATGTGTCTATCAATTGGGTACGAATCTATAGTTCGTACCATACATATTTTTTTTTTTTTTGAAGTATTGCTATTCATTTATGGGATCAGTGGGAGACTTGGAATCCCTGTTTAGGTTCCAGCGTAGGATGACTCAGTTGAACGATCATGCAAGAGAAGTAAATATGGATATGGAATTGGTTAAGGGGAAATTAGCACAGTTGTCCGATAGTATTGAGTTGAATACTTGGAGACGTAATAGAGCTGAATCCAAATATCAGGAAGCTCTGAAAACTTTAACCCTTAAAGAAGCAGAGTTTAAGTCTGTAGCTAGAGATATATGCTTGAGTTACATGCTTGTTTTATTGAAGATATTATATGGTTTATCTGATATTCATTCTGGTTTTCAGTGCTAGAAAAGAAGATCAACGAAGCCAATGGACGAGCAACAGTAGCAGGAGCTGAACTCAATATCGCAAATAACACGATAGCAAATATTACTGCAGAGTTGAAGACTTCAGAGAAAAATGTAGCTCTGAGTGTAATAAAACTTTGGGATTTGCAATCTCAGTTGAATGCTGAAACTTCAAAACGCGAAGCTCAAGAACAAGAAATTATAAAAGTACAATCAAGATCTGATGAGCTATTAAAGGAATTAAATGCTGAAAAAGAAAAAGTAGAAAAGGATCAGCAAAAAATTAAAGATCTTCAATCAGAAATTGATTACATGCATGCTTATATTATCTGGGTAAGACAAGATGCCAAGGCAAAAATTGCAATGTCATTTAACTCTGCCTTGGATCGTGCTCAAGCCGATCTGTCTGTTTTGAATGGTCGTGCTACCGTCCTGATGGTTCCTCCTCAACCGTCCCGAAGGTCCAACTCTGAAGCCTAGTTGTACTTGTTCTTTGCTCTAATGCTCATAGCTTCATCTTTTGATATTCTTTTCTTGTATCCCGATCCTTTGTTATTTCTTGAATGTGTTCTGAATATTGTCCCTGCATAAGATATGATATTTGTGAAATCTTTAGGTTAATCATATTGTTTCATGAGTACAATGGATCGAAGTATATATACCTCAAAACATGTAATTTGAGATCCCACACATATGAAACAAACCCGGGCCAGGGGTAAGATACAGGGTTGGTCCCGAACGTACTCTGAAAATGATAACCATAAACTAGGTATTCGTTCTTTATTAGAATTTCTGAATTATTAAAATTCTATAAGGACATTTACCTCTTTGATATTAGGAATGTATCGCTATTCGTAAGCGTTTTCCAGAATATGATGTTCCTGGAGTAATTGAATCTTGATTATGTCGCCAATCGTAGCGTTTTCCAGAATAAGGTGTTCCTGGATTTGAATTTTGATTATGTCGCCAATCGTAACGTTTTCCAGAATAAGATGTTCCTGGATTTGAATTTTGATTATGTCGCCAATAGTAGCGTTTTCCAGAATAAGATATCCCTGGAATTGATTCTTATTTTAAGTATAAACTCACAAAGAATTTTATTGTTTAATAAAGTATTGAATAAAGACTTTAAGACCTGTGTTGGCCACCATAGCTGTGCTATTAATTATGGATAATAAAGCTTTAAGTATTGTGCATTCCAAGGATGTTGTAAGATGTCTCCTTGCATATTTTGGAGATAGTACGATCCTTGTCCCGCTGATGCTTGTATTACATACGGACCGTCCCAGGTTGGTGCGAACTTTCCAGCACTTTTGTCCCGATGGTATTCTGGGATTTTTCGTAAAACATATTGTCCTTAGACAAAGTTTCGTGACTTGACCCTTTTGTGATAATCCTGTGCCAACCTTCTTTGATAATTCTCCATTTTCTGGAGTGCCACTTCTCTTTTTTCTTCCAAATCATCCAACTTTTCTAACATTAAATCCGTATTTAGATTTTTCTCCCATGCTTCTGTTCTAGTTGTTGGTAGAATGACTTCTGTTGGTATAACTACTTCTGTCCCACATGTGAGAAGGAAGGGTGATTCTCCAGTGGATTCTTTCCTTGTGGTGCGATACGCCCATAATGTATTATGCAACTGTTCACACCAACGTTTGTAATACCCATCCAATGTCTTCTTCAGATTTATTGCAATTGTTTTATTTGTGGATTCAGCTTGTCCATTACTTTGGGGATAAAATGGTGTGGATTTGTGTTTCTGAATGTTATATGCTTCAAATAGCATATCAATGTTCTTTCCTTGAAATTTTTGTCCATTATCAGAAACTAAGGCTGCTGGAATCCCAAATCTATAGATGATATTTTCAAATAAAAATGTGAACACATCGGAATCTCTGATCCGAGCTAATGCTTTAGCTTCTACCCACTTGGTGAAATAATCGGTAGCCACTATTAAATATTTTCTCCTTTTGGTCCCTTCAACTAACGGACCAACAATATCTACCCCCCATTTTGCGAATGGCCATGGACTGAGTACAGAATTAAGCTCTGTGGCAGGTGCTTTGATTTTCTTTGCGAATCGTTGGCATTCTTCACACCTTGGTACCATGTTTTCTGAGTCCTTAAGCATGGATATCCAATAGTAGCCTTGGGTTTTAACTTTTAATGCGAGTGAATGCCTTCCACTGTGGTTTCCCGCATCTCCATAATGTATTTCTTTGTGTATCCGTATTCCTTCCTTTTGTGATAGGCATCGGGATAATGGCCCGAGGAATGATCTACGATACAAAATTCCATCCCGAAGTTGATAATTATCTGATTTGAGTTGGATTTTTCTTGCTTCTTTAGAATTGGAAGGCAATATATTATCTTGGAGATATTGATGAATCGGAATCCTCCAGTCTGGTTCACTTGGTTGATCATCTACTTGTTGAGGCATAGATGGGGCATTTTGTATTGCGGGATCATTAGTTTCTTCTGTCACATTTCCTTCTATGTAATGAAGTGCTTTTATCTGAATAGATGGTTCATATATTCTTCCGACTTTTATTGCCGTGATATTAGGATCGTTTACCATGGAGGAAATGAATGCCAGTGCATCAGCATGTCGGTTTTTGTCTCGGGATAGATGCTGAAAAATAATGTTTGGGATTTGATTTGCTAAGTTTTGAACAAGATTTTTATATTGTGCTAAATCTTCATCAAGTGTTTGATATTTTAATTCGACCTGTCGAATTATCAACTGTGAATCACTTGTGAGTCGAACATTGTTGATTCCTAGTTCGATGATGAGTTTTAGAGCATGAACCACAACTTCATATTCTACTATGTTGTTTGTATGTTCTTCAAACTCAAGACGGAATGAATGTGTCATTCGTCCTCCCATTGGTACAGTAATCACAATACCAATTCCTGCTCCTTCTTTGTTTCGGTACCCATCAACAAAGACTTCCCACCTTTGAGAGTTTGTTGAGTTCAGAATATCTTGTGTGTCCTCTTCCTCGCATCCTTGTAATCCTTTAATCATAGATAAAAAATAAATTATTAATGTGATAAAAATTTTAATGAAAAAGTTTTTAAATAAGTTAACTTCTTTTTTTCCAACTATCGGACCTTGAATTTCATATTCTTCTTCAATCGGGAAATCTGCAAGGAAGTCAGCTAAAACTTGAGATTTTTGTGCGGTTTGCAACTCATAAATGATGTTGAATTAATCTAGCTGCGCGTTCCATTTGGCGATCCTTCCTACTTTTCCTGTACTCTTTAATACTGATTGTAATGGTTCCTTGCTCGGGACACGAACATAATGTGTGAGAAAATAAGTACGAAACTTTTGAGTGGCGAAGACCAATGATAAGATGATTTGTTCAATTTTAGTGTAATTTCTTTCTTCCGAATTAAGGGTTTTACTGATATAATATATCGGTTTTTCTATTTTCTCATTAGTACGTACCATCATTGCGCTGATTGCATCTTCCGTTGCCGCTGTATACAAAGTTAATATCTCTTCAGGTTCCGGTTTCTGTAATGCTGGAAATGTAGCTAGAGTTTTTTTATGTTTTGGAAAGCTTGTTCACATCGATCGTTCCACTCAAATTTATTTTTCTTCTTGAGTATATCAAAGAAGGGTTTGCACCGTTCTGATGATCTGGCAATAAATCTGCCTAAAGAAGCCAAACATCCATTTAATTTTTGTACACTTTTAATATTGTTGGGTGATGGCATATCTGTTATTGCATGAATCTTTGCTGGATCAACTTC
This sequence comes from Papaver californicum, assembly GCA_023531435.1. Taxonomy (NCBI): domain Eukaryota; kingdom Viridiplantae; phylum Streptophyta; class Magnoliopsida; order Ranunculales; family Papaveraceae; genus Papaver; species Papaver californicum. The sequence continues at coordinate 4,368 of JAJJMC010029127.1, forward strand.
AATTCCATTTTTTGTAACCAAGTAACCCAAAAAACGTCCCGAAGTAAGACCAAAAGTACACTTCTCCAGATTAACTTTCATCTTGTATTTTCGTAATACACCAAAAATTTCAGCGAGGTCTTGTAGATGGTCGGTAGATAATTTGCTTTTTACCAACATATCATCCACATAAACTTCTAGTATTTGTCCGATCCAAGGTTTGAATATTACATCAATCAATCGTTGATATGTCGTTCCCGCGTTTAGTAATCCAAAGGGCATCCTGGTATAGCAATACAACCCCCGGGGAGTGAAGAACGCTGTGTGTTCTTGATCTGCTTCAGCAAGTGCAATCTGGTTGTATCCCGACTGGCCATCCATAAAAGAAAATGCCTCATGGCCTTCTACAGCATCTACCAACTAATCAATGTTGGGAAGTGGATAACTATCTTTTGGACATGCTTTATTTAAGTTGGTGAAGTCTATATAGATTCTTACTCCACCGTTCTTTTTTGGAACGATCACCATATTAGAAATCCACGTTGGATATCGCACTTCACGGATGAATCCTGCACTTAGAAGCTTTGCTAATTCTTTTTCAACTGGATCGTGATACTCCGGTGCAACCTTTCGTATCCGTTGTCGAAATGGTATAGCATCGGGACGTATTTGTAATTCATGTTGTACAATACTTGGATCTATCCCGGGCATATCCTCCATCTTCCATGCAAATATATCTACAAAATCACGAAGTAACTTGATTAAACTTTGCTCCATGTCTTCTTTCATCAATGTTCCAATTCGCACTTGTTTAGGCCATTCTGAAGTTCCAATATTTATGATTTTAGTTTCTTATACAGAAGTGAAAATTGGTTTTGGATTCCCGATCGAAGTTGGAGTTCCCTTTAATTGCTATGAGGGTCCTTCGAACTGCTGACTTGTTAAATTTTCTTGACTCTTACTGCTTTCTCCTAACTCATTTGTTGATTTCTGTTCGGTGTTTCTTTTCAAGTATTGATTTATCTCCTCTTCCTTTGCTTCGATCTTACGGTTTTTCTTCCTTTCACGTTGTTGTTGTTCCCGCTCTTCATGCATTCTTACCTCCGCCATTATACAAAACTTCGCATCATCTTGATCTCCCTTGATCTCCATTTTTCCTTGCGGTGTTGGAAACCGCAAATATTGATGATAAATGGAAATTGCACCTTTCAGCTGGTGTACCCAACGTCTCCCGATTATTGCATTGTACGGAGATGGGGCATCTACTACACTGAATCTTGTTGAGATGTTAATTGGTCCAACAGATACTTGCAAATCAATATTCCCTTCTGGTTTTGAGGCCATTCCTTTGAACCCATAAATAACATATCGGGATGGGATTAATTGATCTTTTGTGAGTCCCATTTTGCAAAATGTGTCATGAAACAATACGTTCAAGGAACTGTCCCCATCCATAAGAATTTTTCTAATGTTCCATCCTGACATTGGCAATGTAAGGACCAAAGGATCATTGTGCATCTCAATTTCTTGATTTACTTCCCGTGCTGAGAAAGTTAAAGGGGATGCCATCCAGTCTTCCCAAGCTTCCGTTATCCTTCCCGATACTTTAAAATTTTCATGATCTCGAATCCTTTTACACAACTTTTTATTAATTGCAGGGTTCATATCTGTATCTCTTTTTTCTGAATATGATATCATATTAATGGTGTGTTCGTTATATGGAATATGCACTGCTTTGCCTTTGTCGGATCTTGCTATTGGTTCGGGCCTTTGAATATATTCTTTCAACTCTCTTGCATCTATCATTCTTTGTACCAGCATAATAAAATTCCTGCAATTATCTGTTGTGTGCCCTTTATAACAGTGGTACTCACAATAATCTTTCGAACGTTGTGTGAACTCAGGCTGATTGCATTTTGATGGTGGCCATTGAAAATCTGGTTTATTTTTTATGATTTCGAATAATTCAGAATATGAGATATTGAGTTTTGTGAACACTCTTTCTTGAAATCGCTGCACAAATTTTATTATCCCCTTGCCGTGGGCGCTTTGATTCCCTTGGTTCAGATTTATGAGGGAATTTCTTTTTTTGTTCTGGTGATACTTCGATTGAATTTGTCCTTTTCATGTTTCTTTGATTTCGTGAATTACTTCTTGGACCTTGTTCCTGCACATCTTGCAGTCTTACACATGTTTCTATTATCTCCATGAGCTGTCCCTCGGTCTTGGGATTGTTACGATGAATTTCAATGAAAAGCTGACATCTCCGGTCAGCGATTCCCCACTTGTAATGGTTAATCGCTGTACTTGATTCGACATCTCCAATTGCTTGACAAACTGTATGCCATCGGGCTGTATAAGACCGGATCGTTTCTTCTGGCTACGATGTCAGGGAATATAATCTTTCTACTCCCGAATCAACGGGCTTGTTGTACATGTAAGCTTCGAGAAATTTCCTCACTAATTGTGAATAACATTCAATGGAACTCTCTGGCAATCTATCATATCATAACAATGTTGAACCTGTTAAACTTGAAGGGAAGCATCGGCACATTATTGCTTCGTGTCCGTCCCATCGTGACATCACTCGATTATAATACTTTAAATGTGAGGTCGGGTCCTTCGTACCATCATAACATTCAAATACAGGGATACTGTATTCTCTTGGAAATGGAACACATGTCAACCGCTGAGCCAGCGGTGTACGCTTGGCTTCTTTCAACACCTCTTCTATTCTTCCTCCTTCTTTATTTTTTAATCCTTTTATCTCTTCTTTCATTTGCTCCATCGCTTCCGTACATTTTTTCCATTGTGCACGTTGAATTTCTTGATTTTCCCGTTGCCTCCTAGCTCGTGATGATGATCCTACTAATACCATTCTCTGATCTTGATTTTCCCTTTCATTTCTAGGTACACGTCTTCCAGAAATTGTTTGTTGGCTTCGTGACCCTGTTACAGCCTGTCTTTGCTCACGTTGAATTAAATTTTTCAAGGCTTGATTTTCTCTGGTTAATAATTCAATTTGATTATGACTGGCCCTTTGTTCTCTTCTTATTTCATTCATTTCTTTCATCAGATTTTGAAGATAATTTACATCATTTCTTGAATTCTCATGATGTGACAGCTGATTTTGAGATATGTATTTGGTGTTAATTCATGGATAGGTGAATGATTTCCTACATCACTCTGTTGTTGTTCTGGCTCACTCTCTCCTTCCCTTTGTCTGTAACTTTGTCTGTCGTTACTGTCTTGGTTTCCAGAGCCTGCTTCTTGAGACATATTTCTTCTGGATTCTTTGTTTCTTGATTATTTACTTTCTTCCCTTGAATTCTAATGATATTTTTCCTTGTACTCTGATTATTCTTCCTTAGCCTTTTCCTCCCTTCAATTTTCCGACCCCATCTCTGTTGAATACTCTCTTCTATTTATAGATTATCTAATGGCCTCCTTTTGTCCCGATACCTTCTTTCGTTCTTCTTATTATCTCTGGATCGGGATGATTGTACGATTGACAGGTCATCCCTTTTGCTTTTTGGTCTGTTACCTTGCATGATTAACACGTACTCTTCGTTCCTTGAGAATCAACTTTGTACCGAACATATGTGTCAAGCGTATGACAAAAGTAATTATTCTCTTACTTTCCCGTTCCACGTTTATCATTACTCCTACTTTCCCGCTCCACGTTTATTATTATTCTTACTTTCCTGTTCCTCATTCATCATCACTCCTACTTTCCCGTTCAATAAGCATTTAATGCTATCTATTTCGATCAGTGTGATATTACTTTCCCGATCTTATGTGTCGATCATGCAGAGATTTACTCAGTCTTTCGCATCTGTCCTTTTTCGATCCTTTGACACGGCTTTAATTGTGTGCTTCTCATTCTTCTTGGTTTCACTGTCTCCTTCGTTAATCGTCTTACACGTGTCGCCCTCCTTTTATTTCTTTTATTTTCCAACAGAAATAATGGTGGATACTATAAATCCTGGTTATCGATTCTCCCATCAGTGAGGGCCAAGTTGAATGGTAGAGAGATTGCAAAATGAACAGATGGACAAATCTCGAAATTTGATCACCGTGTTTACACTGATTGCTTGGTATCTCTGTTTTAAAACAAAAAATTTCACTTTCATGCTTTTCCACATTTAATGAATTGGACATACATATTTCGATTCAAATTTAAACTCGACTATTAGTACACCATTCTACATAGTTGATCAAATGCGATTTGTGACAATGGTATGCCTTCAAATAGTGACAGGCTTCTAAGGGGTATACACGATGAATTCCGCATACAGTTAAGGGTTTCAACATAATACGTTAATGGCGGTTTGCAAATGAGAAGTCGAAAGTAATAAAATTGAGAAGGAATGGATTAGATAAGGGAAAAAATGTACCAATTTCAGGAACGAAGAGAAGAGTTTAAGTGACAAAGAATGTTTGTATGCATGAAATAGCCCAAGGAAAGTGTGGGCTTAAGAACAAAGCGAGCAGGTATAAGCTAGCTGAAAATAAAATTAGCTTTATTAGGAAGTACATATTACAAAGCAAGGTTAATAACAATAATAGTGCAATATGCGCAATATACAAACCTACAATAAAAGAAGCAAGGTTAAGGTGTTTGAGGTACTTTGCCAAACAATTATTGTGCAATATACAAACTTACATATACAGAAGACTATGACAGACAAAATTAAATTACCCAATAATCACCTGCATTTTCAAAGTAGGATTAAAATCCAAATTGAGCTGACACTAAAATACAAATAAGCACCTTGACAACAAATTTCATAGGACAAAAGTTGAAACAATATTTAGCACATAAATTGCTTAAGTACTCTTGTAAAACCATGAACTCTAAAGCGAAAAAATGGTGGGCCTTCATTTTTATGCAAGTGATGAACTTGTACAAACTATTTTACTATGAACAAATTAATAAATTCTCTCCAAAACAGAAACAAAGAGCAAACTCACCGTAAGCGAGAATTGATTGTTTCTGTAACCTAATACTTTAAACATTAGAATTTCTAATCTCGCAGAGCAGTGATTTGAACTTCCAAATACTGTGTTTAGGAACCACCATGTGAGTTTCATTTTCCTGAAGTACAGCAAAAACTCCATTGGTTAAATTCTAGCATGTTATGCAATAACTGTATCGGTACTTCTCAGAATGTTAATGACATTGTATATAACAAAACAGGCTACCTAACACATATGTATCTGCTTCTAAAGATAGAATTATAGACTACAATTACAGTTGTGGTTGTGGTGACCACTGTTATAAATTGGTACTGCACACCATCCCAAGATCAATGAACAAATGACAGTTTCATGCACATCCAAATGTCCCAAATCCCATAAGCCCTCATCAGGTTGCAGGCATGCGCTTCATTGATCCGACGGCGATGGGCTTAGTGACATTTGGATTGACATGGGTCTATCATTAGCTCATGATCTAAACTGATTTTGATTTCACACATTAATCCGAAGGCAAATAGTTGCCTAATGAATTTGCTTTTTTTTTTTTTACTTTCAGGGCACAGTCCACCTAAGATTGCAGCAACTATGATGTCAATCTCCAACAATTTCAATAACAAAATAGAACATTCGCTGAGAGAATCTATAATTGCAGTCAACATATAAAAATCTTAACTGGCATCAATTCGAACTGGACCACCTGAACACAATGGGGAGAAAAGGTAAGAAGCATAAACCAAATAAAGACAAAGACATACGAACCGAGAAAGGAAACTTTATCGTGCTAAGACCTCAAGAATGCTTAGATGCTGTAAAAACGGCTTAACAGGTTGGGGATCATTCAATATATTTCATTGTGTTGCTGCCCAACTTGATCTGAGCATTGAATATCCCCAAGACCTCAGCCATCCTTTAATCTGAAAAAACAAATTCTCGGGAACAAAACATTTTCTTGTATAATATTTCCACCAAAATAATGTTGTTCACGCATGTCGTCTCCACATAGTCCTTTCATGCAAAAGTGACGGAACCCACCTGAAGAAGATGGTAGATTTGTATCTCCAGCACTCTTGTCAAGACCACCATCAACTTGTGTCGTGGATAATGTAGTGATTACATATCATAAAAATAAGAAAGAGAGCAAAGAGATCGGAAGCTTTCAGCTGAATACTTCAAGGACAAAAAAATCTGCAAGGGCACACCGTACACATATGGATACTAATGATACAAAATTAATAACTTTCTAAGCCTAATGACCCATTTAACTCTTCAACTACTCACCCCTTGACAATGCAACCTCTGCATCATTCGTAACGGTATTCAAACCTTTCTAATTCTCTAGTGTGGTAGTTTTATACGACACAAAACCAAGCAATGTGAAGCTAACTATGGGAGTATTTGATTTTAACAGTTAGAATATGTCTCAAACATGAATTATATAAAGAAGTAAGAATGTTAGTCTGCAATCTTGTACAAAAGTTAAGCCTTATAATCAAATCTAGCTACTCATTGGTGTCACCCCATCTATGTCCTAAGGTTTTATGCCAAACAATTTAAGCAAAACCAAACACAAGATTCCCTTTGGAAGAGTCAGTATACAAAACTACCTAAATCTTAAAGTTAAACTGCACTAACTAACAAAAGTTACATTTTTTGGTTTACTATACAACTCCTAAGTCCTACAGACATTCTTTAGCAGGGAGTTATAATGCGTAACTACATTTCTAGCTCAATGACCTTTGCCTCCCAAAACCTGAGGAACCTATGTCAATCAAAAGTATAACCAACACAGAACAACTAAAAAAAATTGTAATCAGAAAATACCTTCTAATCCACTTCACAGTTTCTATTAGAGATTCATAAACCTAATTAACATCTAATTTATCTAATTAACTAATTAAGCAAATAATTGATTTTGATGTGCAATGTTTATTACCTTGAATTTTTTACAGAAATTAAAATCACTCCAATTCCTTTTGCAGAGCTCGTCGGCGTTGGATTTATGGTCCTCTCTTCAAATAATTGCAGTTATTGACGATGTGAATATAACTTTCTCCATTGTTTCTGTCTGGGTGCAAGCTTCTAATACGTTATGAGTAGCCCAGACCTCAATTTCAGCCATAAACTCCTGAGGAAGCAAGAAAATAATAAGGAATACAAATGAAGATCAGCCTGAGTAGTGTGGGATTTTGATTATTGAGAAATTAACATCTAATTTATCTAATTAACTAATTAAGCACGATGGAATTATGTAATTGTAAAGGAGGTATAGAGAGAAAAGTAGTACATACATCGAAGATGGGTTGTTCTTGAGGAGTTTCGGAAGTGTAAAACAAGGCAGAACAATCTTTCATTGCATTGATAATACTTCCATAATCAGCAGGATCCGTTTCAAATATCTTCATGTTCTTATTGTTTAGACAATTACCCAGTCCTTTTAATGGCTGTAAATTACCTGTGCAACAATAAATTATAAAAAGAAATATCACATCAATAACTTTATCATCGCCTAAATTACATAGAAACCCAAATTGGTGTGAATAATTGATGGTTCTAAGGGGAAAATTACCATAAGTAGAGACGACAACATGAACAATATAATTCCTTTGAAGTAGACTTTCAACTAAGCTTCAACCTAGACTTTCACCAAAATAAAAGTATGCTCACTGAGCAATGGATGCTTGGTTCCATCACTTTGATTTTTACTTCTAAAAGTCTGCTCAAATTACCCTAGAACAACAGTTTGAACCCCCTTTGCAATTCATGAAAATAATCAAACTGATTCTAAACCTTCTTTTGTCTCCCTTATCCATGCCCTGTAAACTGATTCAATTCTGCCAACAAAAAAAAATTGCACTATTTTAACAAAAAGAACCAAAATTAACACTTTTAATTGAAACCCATTGTCAGAATTTATTTTAAAAAAACATTCAAATATCATCCAATTAGAAAGTTAGGTTTATACAGTTTAACTGAAATCAATATTAAGAAACTCCAACTGAAGATGACGAAGACACCCAGATCTAAATAGACCTGATCAATCATGCTGACCCTTATCACATAAAATTCATCTTGGATCGTTAAAATTAGAGAAGTTGAGTATCTGCACATATTGGATTCCTCTTATTGGACTTTTAAGTGTATTTGAAATCTGACAGATTCATTAGCGTTTTGTGAGGTCTCTGTCAGTGGAGTATATGAAATAGACTGATAGGAGAAGGCTTCAGTTTGCTGAAGAAAGAGGAAACTGAATCAAACGGATAAGAAAAGGAGATGAAGGGATATGGGCTGTGGTTAATGCGGCTGGGAGTTAAGAACAAAAGGTTGAATCCAATTGACTTTTATGCACAGCCTTCAGATGAAAATAAAAATATAGAGAATAGTGAGATAAGAATGGGGTAGATCATGGCCACCACTACCGAATGGTAAATATATCCTGGCTACTGGATGTAATAGATTAGATTTGTATTTTATAAGTATAGGTTGAGTATATTCATCATTCCATCTCATTGTTGTACCTGAAATAAAGGCAAGCAAATGCTTTCATGAATGTCATGAGTCACGACAGCAACAAGTTTTAAGGAAGAAGAAGAAAAAGAAAAATTGCACCATTATTCACAGTAAGCAACAGACCCTCCCTGTGCAATGCAATTTCCCGTCTCTTCGTTAACAAATTTTATCTGTAAAAAAAAACAATATCCCTTTTTTAGCATCCCAAGCATCCTTTTACTGAGATATCCTCCTCCATGGCTTTAAGTACCCTTCTTTTGTGTGTGTGTATTATTACACGTAAGTTAATTAACAGTAATAATAATAAGATTATAAAAAAAAAAAAAGAGGATCCAAAAACATTAGTAAATACCAGCAGCAACACCGCTACAATAGTCTACCTTCTTCCATTAATGATGAACAGAAATTTCACATGAATTTCTCTTTCATTACCATATTCGTAGTCAAATACACACGATAATACTAGAGTGTTCGTTACCATTAGTATCCCTCTCTCTTCTTCTTATTGGTTGAATACTAGATAGGAAGAAGAAGTCTGAATCATGATTACATCAGGAACAAGGGTATTTCTGTAAGACCAATACTCCATATTTGCATAGGAATACCAAACTCATCATGACAGGAAAAATAAAGAAGTTTTTAGGCTGAGAGAGACACCCCCATAAAAAAGAAAAAAAGAAAAAAAGAAGAGTCGTCTCTAAAAACAAATTTCACAGACAGACAAAGTCCAACCAACCAAACCAGCCAGCCATCACAATTCACAAACAGATCCTTTTCTTTTTGGTTTCCTTAATATCTCTGTTGTGTTGTCTATAGAAATAACAATGTCCCAGCTGGACCAAAATTTATTATGTTACAAAGAAAAACAAAAATAGAAAACAAGAAAGAAAGCAAAGCAAAGCAAAGGAAACAAGGAAAGATGTTATCTTCCAGTGTCTTCCAACCAAACCCTATGAATATGATACTAGTAGAAGGAAGAGGAGATAACCATTTATTAATAATAATACACCAACAATATCTCACAAATGCCCTTCTGCAACCTCCCAAAAATTTCCTCTTTCTTCTCTCTTCATATCAAAGTTCTTCTTTTCAACCCCCACATAATTACTTATTCTTCATCTTCTCTTTCCTTTTTTTTATTTTTTCATATCTTCTTTCTTCTCCTCTGTTTTTCTTCTTTTGGGTTTTGAGATCTCTGTGGTATCTTCTGTTCATCTGTTGAGATGTTGAAGAGGAAGATGAAAGGGGTTTCTATTGAATCATCTTCATCCCCTTTTTCTTATGATGAAGAATCAAGAAATAGGTTTAATAAACATCAAAGTTTGATTCAAGATTTCAATGAATTGCAAAAGGTAATTTTATTTTATTTTATTTTTCTTCTTCATTCATGGGTTTCTCTTAGATCTTTGGATGTATGTTGATTTAGGGTTGTTTTTTATATTGGGGTCATCAAAATTTGAGATTTTTAAATTGATCTTTTACAGATTATTTTCTTATACACCTTTTTTCTTCCATGTGCAGGAAACTGATGCCATGAAGAGGAAATTGCATAAAGATAAGCAGAGGAAACTAACCCTTTTGGCTGAAGTTCGGTATGTGTTTTTCTGAAAATCCTAATTCTGTTGCTGTAGTTTTAATTTCCTGGCAAAAACAAAACCTAGGAGTAACAACACACAAAATCATTGTTTGTTTGTGCTTTTTGAGGACAAAAAAGGTTGGATTATGTTGTGTTATTATCTCTGTGATCGGTTTTGTTGTCCGGGACAGCTTCATGATGCTTGTGTTTTTTTATTCGGGATTGTAGTTTCTTGAGGAGAAGATACAAATTCTTAATGAGAAGCCAGTCTCAAACCGCACCTAGGATAGACAGAGATCTAGTACGATCACAAGCTCCTGTGAGTCATAAGGAATCTTACCGGATGCCCAAGCCTTCCCCAGTATTGGATTTGAATCAGATTTCGGTAATTAGCAGAACTTTCTTTATACTTTAAATTGTTTGTACCTTTTTTTTTAATTTGTTCAGTTGAATTGCAGAATGGGGAAGATGAAGTTGGGGATTATTATGTCAGTCATCATCAGGAACCTCCTATGAAAATGGAGAAAAAACCTAAGAGGAGTTATTCGGTACGCAGAGTAGAACAGCAACAGCAACATCCTAGTGATGCAAACATGTTGGTTTGTGGGGAGGTAGTGAACGGGTCAAGTCGGCCTGGTAAAAGAAAGATTTCATGGCAAGATCAAGTGGCATTGAAGGTTTAACCTCTTTGAAGAAGTAAAACTCTTCAATCCCCTCTCTTTTTTGGGAAGATCAATACATAACCCCTCTCGGATCTTCTTATGCTTTGATTTTATAGTTTATATAGTGTTGTTTATGCTTACAGTCTCTAAATGTTTCTGTTCTTATTTTGTAAAGGAAAACAACGTTATATTTCTGCAAAATTTTTGGAGTATAGATTAAGTTTGAGCAAGAAAACAATATATAGAATGAAAATATTATAGGAAGAAACTTTCATATAGGTTCCTGATTACTCAAGTATTGAGTCTACTGATATTTTCTCTTTCTCTCGGCGAATGTCTTTGTTCAAGTTAGTGTTGCTTAAGTACTGCTGTTTTTTTGCAAGAGGACGCATTCTCATAATGACAAAGATGATAGAGAGTGGTTTAATATGGTAACTCAAACAATGAGAACATTCTCATATTTTCTCCTGCAATTTTTCAATTGTAAGCATCCAAATTCATCAGTCTGTTATAGTAGCATTAGGGTGTTTGTATGTAATTGTAGTAATGCATGGGCCAGTTAGTTATTTCCTTGATCTCCCGGCACAGAATGATTAGATGAATCTGTGATCCCTTGAGTTCAGATTGGAACACATACTTGCCACAAGTGGTCTGCAGCTTTCGAGGGATGAGTAACATAATACTGATCTGTATTTGTTCATATGGCAGTCTGTATGGAGTCTTGTGTAGTAACGCGGTATTAGTCACTGATTAGTTTCAGGAATTGAAAGTTGAAAAGTTCGGTAGACAATGACGGTCTTCCATGTTCAAATGCAGTGTTTCAAAGATTGCTTTATATTTGCATGTCAGGTCCTGGTATTCTCTGATTTTATGCAGAGTTGTAGGAATTCACAGTAAACTCGCTTACACTGAATAAAATAAGTAGAAATTATCATTTAGTCCCAAAGTCAGTGGGCTATAGACAGTTTAGTCATGTCCCCTCAAGCCTAGTACTAGTTAGTCCAAAATTCTTCCGTATAGACAGTTTAGTCCAAACTCTTCCCGATCCAAAGAATCATACTTTTCTTTATTACTCTAAATACACCCTGTTTATGTTTCCATATATACATAAAAAGAGAGGGAAAGAGAGTCTTGAACTTTTTAGATCTGAAATTTTTGACGAGAGATAGAGGCGATTTGGGCTTTTAGATCAAGTTTCATTTATGCATTTTAAAAATTTCCGAAGAAAATCAAATCAACAGACTCATAAAGGATTTTCCGAAGAAAATCAAATCAGCATACTCCGAAAGGATTTTCAGTAAGTTTATACATTTTTTTTACTTTCTAACTTGAAAGAAGAAGAACAAAACAGATAGTGTTTGTTGGATTGAATTCTTGTGATCTGTCACTTTCTATGAATTGATTATGTCGTTTCTGTTGAATTTTACTTTTCCTGTATTTCATTTATAGTTTACAGTAATATGCTTCTAATCTCTCTTCCGATTGGATCCGCTTTAAGAAAGTTTCATATATGTTGGTTTAATGTTGCGATAATGCATTTTATGAGAATTTTTTGTTATTTACACTGTTCACCTACCAAAATTCTAGTATGAAGTAGTGTTCATTGATTGTTATTCCTTCAGTGGAATTAAGTAGGAAATTTTGATGAGATTGATTCAATACTTTACCTTTCTAAATCTTATGTACGTTGTGGATTTAGTGGAATTGAGCTCGTTCACTCTGGTGTAAGCTCCCTCTAAATATCTAGCCTTTCAGTTGTCATTTAGATGTCCAGAGAAAATTTCATATGTTTTCTGATATTCCAAAATTACAGGTAACTTGTTTTGCTGAAGCGGATGAACAACATGTTTCTGGGATGGCAAGAGCGGTGGAGCTACTGGGTTTACGTGCATGTTTAATGCAGTCAACCATGGATTGTGGTGAGGTATTACCAGAAAAATAGCGTGTTCAGTATATTGATCATTGTATTTAGGTTCTCTTTTAAGGTTTTTACGTTTCAAGATCTTTCTTTGTTAGTATGTTTTGGGAATCAGATTCAACCTATCATTGGTGTTAGTCGTTTGTTGAACATAGTTTTCTTCTCGTGCATTTAAAAACCTGTTTTTTTGTCTATTACTCTCCATAATTCGTTGTATGACCAATGTTACTATATTGACTCAAGGGTCTGTCTCAAAAGGAACTTTATGCGAAGCGTCATAATACCGCAGATGGGCGTATTAGAATGTGGTTCGGAATACGGCAAATTATGAATGCAACTGATAAGCTACTATTTGAAACTAGAGACGCAGCGAAAGAACTGAACACCGACATCCACATGGTATGTAGTAGCACAACTTATGCCGTTGGAGTGTAATCACTTGTGCCACTTACACATGTAACTGTACTATTAGAAAGCATGCTGTGCAATACTCGTGCCAGTACATGTTAGCATAACAGCCTGTCTTTTGGCTTATGATAGCTAAGCATTCACTACTATATAAACTGAGATTGCTTTCCTCTGTAAAGCAAGTTTAGTCTCAATCAATACATTGAGTGTAGACAATTCATTTTCACCATCTTCTATGGTATCAGAGCAGATCTAGTTATGATCCTTGCTTCATTTTTTTTTCCATTAAAACTACAAGAGTTACATGATTCAAGATTTTCAAGACACAGCATCCACTCAAAATATGGAGAATCAGAACTCCATTTCCAAAATTTCACTAAATCAACTGAACAATTTCGGCACAATCAAGCTCAAAGATGACAATTTCATCACCTGGAAAAATCTAATGTCTCCAGTTATAAAGAAATTCAAGATTCAGAAGTTTCTTGATGGTACTAATGTCTGCCCTGTTCAATACACATCCAAGAAAAATCAAGAAAATGAAATTGAAAATCCATTGTATACAGAATGGATTGATGAGGATGCAACTATAATGATGTGGATTCACTCCACCATATCTGATTCTATGATTTCTTATTTTTCAAGATCAACCTCCTCCAGCCATTTATGGAGAAGTATAGAAAACAGATTTGCAAGATCCTCTTTTACTCATTCTATTCAGCTTAGAACCAAACTCCTAGCTCTTAAACAGGGAGACAAATTCATTCCAACATTAATAAATGAGATCAAATCTCTATCAGACCAACTAGCAGCAGCAGGAGAAGTAATATCTGATAATAAACTTGTTGTCATAACTCTTTCTTCCCTGAACTCAGATTACATCCCATTTGTAACTACTATGAGGCATATAAGTCCACCAATCACCTCAATTGAATTACACAATAACCTGCTCAGTGAAGAAGCAGTTATCAGTGACAGAAACAAGTCTTTAATGACTGAAAATGCAACTAGAGCATTTGCAGCACAATCTTTCCATTCAAGATTCAACAGCAGAAATTTTGGTCCAAGATTCAATGGCCAACACTCTCACTATATGAGACCCAGCAGAAACTACAATCTTCAACATGGAAGATCATCCAATCATTTTTCTAATTCATCTTCTCCTGTACATCCATCAAAAATACCTTATGGATCTCAATCCTCATCGACTTCATCTGTTCTCATATGTCAGATATGTGGCAAATCTGGTCATGGAGCCCTGGAGTGCAGGAACATGCTCAACTTCTCACACCACAACATTTAACAGCTATGTTGGCATCAACAAACATTTTTGGTGAAAACCCCTGGTATGCAGACACTGGAGCAAACAATCATCTAACCAACAATGAGTCAGAAATTCAGGACATCTCAGCATATGATGGCTCAGATGAGATAATGGCAGCTAATGGAGAAGGTATGCCTATTACCCATACTGGCTCTTCATTAAAATGTACTCCAATGTTTGAGTTCACCCTTAATGATATTCACCTTGCACCAACTTCAAACCAAAATCTTCTATCTGTCCATAAATTTACCTCTGACAACAATTGCACAATAACATTTGATTCGTATGGATTCTTTGTGAAGGACAAAGCAACTGGGAAGACACTTTTGCAAGGTCCACATAGGAATGGTTTATATCCCATCCATTTTCTTCATTCATCAACAAATAAAGCCTTCTCAACTGTTACCTCTTCTATATCTCCAGAAGCGTGGCATAAGAGACTTGCACACTCATCATTTCAAACCATACAACATGTTAGCAAGTCCTTTTTCAACAAAAATGTAATCAACAAACCAATCTTTTATACTGACTGTCAGCTTGGTAGAAGTCACAAACTACCATTTCAACTGTCCAGTCACTCTAGCCATATTCCTTTAGCTTTGCTACATCTTGACTTATGGGGTCCTTGTCCTGTAATTTCAACTTGTGGATACAAATATTATGTCAATATAGTGGATGATTACTCTAAATTCTGCTGGATTTATCCTTTGCCTGAAAAATCAGATTTCAAAAATGTCTTTTACAGTTTTAAATCACAAGTAGAAGTTCAGTTACAGCATCCAATTAAAGTTATCAGAACTGATGGTGGAGGAGAGTTTGTTAATAGTGATCTTACATCCTTTCTAAGAGAATCTGGTATCACTCATGAAATCTCATGCCCACATACACCAGAACAAAATGGTGTGGCTGAGTCAAAACACAGACATTTGGTAGTTGTGGGCAGAACATACCTTCTACAATCTGGTCTGTCAGCTACCTTCTGGGTAGATGCTTTTAGCACTGCTAACTACACTATTAATAGACTACCAACAAAATCATTGGGATACAAGTCACCTTTTGAGGTTCTATTCACACAAAAACCTGACTATGCATTTTTAAGATCTTTTGGTTGTCAGTGTTTTTCATGGCTCAAGCCATATGTTGCACACAAGTTATCTCCCATAAGCATTTCATGTGTCTTTGTGGGTTACAACAGTTGTCACAAGGATACAGATGCCTAGATGTCAAAACTGGAAGAATCTATGTATCAAGACATGTGGTTTTTAATGAGCAGTCCTATCCTATGCATACTTCTCCATCACCTGACAGGTCTCCTCCTGACTCTATTACTGCTACTGTTTTTAGCCCATCCATCCATACTCTGGACTCATCTGTACTGTTGCACTCTTCTCCTGCCACAACCACTATTATGGCTATTCAACCAGCTACTGCACAAAAATCTATAGCTCATACATCTACTATAGCTACATCCTCTGACATAGGCCATTTAATGACAACAAGAAGTAATCATGGGATTTTTAAGAAAAAGGTGTTCAGCACAAAACACTCAATGTCTGCTGCATTGATAGCACAGATACCACCATCAATTCCTATGATCCAGAAGGTATTTTTGATGGATTTACAGGAGAAGATGAATTAGAAAAATGATTGGATGATATTCCATGTTGAAGATTGTAGTTTCTGCTGGGTCTCATATAGTGTGAGAGTGTTGGCCATTGAATCTTGGACCAAAATTTCTGCTGTTGAATCTTGAATGGAAAGATTGTGCTGCAAATGCTCTAGTTGCATTTTCAGTGATTAAAGACTTGTTTCTGTCACTGATAACTGCTTCTTCACTGAGAAGGTTATTTTGTAATTCAATTGAGGTGATTGGTGGACTTCTATGCCTCATAGTAGTTACAAATGGGATGTAATCTGAGTTCAGGGAAGAAAGAGTTATGACAACAAGTTCGTTATCAGATATTACTTCTCCTGCTGCTGCTAGTTGGTCTGACAGAGATTTGATCTCATTTATTAATGTTGGAATGGATTTGTCTCCCTGTTTAAGAGCTAGGAGTTTGGTTCTAAGCTGAATAGAATGAGTAGAAGAGGATCTTGCAAATCTGTCTTCTATACTTCTCCATAAATGGCTGGAGGAGGTTGATAAAAATAAGAAATCACAGAATCAGATATGGTGGAGTGAATCCACATCATTATAGTTGCATCCTCATCAATCCATTCTGTATACAATGGATTTTCAATTTCAATTTCTTGATTTTTCTTGGATGTGTATTGAACATGGCAGACATTAGTACCATCAAGAAACTTCTGAATCTTGAATTTCTTTATAACTGGAGACATTAGATTTTTCCAGGTGATGAAATTGTCATCTTTGAGCTTGATTGTGACGAAATTGTTCAGTTGATTTAGTGAAATTTTGGAAATGGAGTTCTGATTCTCCATATTTTGAGTGGATGCTGTGTCTTGAAAATCTTGAATCATGTAACTCTTGTATTTTTAATGGAAAAATGAAGCAAGGATCGCAACTAGATCTGCTCTGATACCATAGAAGATGGTGAAAATGAATTGTCTACACTCAATGTATTGATTGAGACTAAACTTACTTTACAGAGGAAAGCAATGTCAGTTTATATAGTACTGAATGCTTAGCTATCCTAAGCCAAAAGACAGGCTGTTATGGTAACATGTACTGGCACAAGTATTGCACATCATGCTTTCTAATAGTACAGTTACATGTGTGAGTGGCACAAGTGATTACACTCCAATGGCATAAGTTGTGCTACTGTGCCACCTGCTCCTGGTCAGAATATAGTAGGGTGCAAGTGGGTTTTCAAACTCAAATTCAATCCTGATGGAACTGTTGAGAGGCACAAGGCCAGACTTGTGGCCAAGGGGTTCCATCAAAAAAAAGGAATTGACTACTCAGACAACTTTAGTCCAGTGGCCAAGCCAACCACAACCAGGCTACTTCTTACACTTGCATTAACTAATGGCTGGCCAGTACTCCAACTAGATGTGAGTAATGCTTTTTTACATGGTGATTTGCTAGAGGAAGTCTACATGACACAACCACCAGGTTTTGAGGATCCAACACATCCAACATTTGTGTGCAAGCTACACAAATCTTTGTATGGACTAAAGCAAGCTCCTAGGGCCTGGTATGATAAACTAGTTACTGTCATTCTCTCTTATGGGTTTGTATTATCATCTGCCGATCCATCTCTCTTTGTTCAAAAACAAGGATCTAGGATGACAGTACTACTAGTATATGTGGATGACATTCTGTTGACAGGCACATACCCATCATATTGCAACACACTAGTGACTGACTTGCAACAACACTTTCCAATTAAAAACTTGGGTCCAGTTCATTATTTTTTGGGATTAGAGGTAAAAAGAAATGCTAGTAGTATCTTTATATCCCAGACAAAATATGCATTAGATATACTCAACAAATTCAATGTGGCCGGAGCAAAGCCATGCTCCTCCCCAGTACCTGCAGGCTCTAAGTTACTACCAACCAGTGGGGAGTTACTGTCAGATGCAACCTCCTACAGGTCACTAGTGGGTGCTCTCCAGTACTTAACCTGGACAAGACCTGAGCTCAGTTACTCTGTGAACCAAGTTTGCCAGCATATGCAGAATCTAACCTCGGAACATCTCATTGCTGCCAAACGCATTCTGAGGTATGTAAAGGGCACTACCAGTTTTGGAATTATTATTCAAAAAGGCTTAAATCAGGTGCTTGGCTTCAGTGATGCTGACTGGGCTGGAGACCCAGTAACAAGAAGAAGTACATGGGGATATTGCATCGTCTTTGGGTCGACACCAATTACATGGTCCAGTAAACGTCAGACATCTGTGGCAAGGTCTTCTACTGAGGCTGAATTTAGAAGCCTGGCAAGTTCAACCTCAGAACTGTTATGGATCTGCAAGTTACTCAAAGATCTCCATGTGTACTTGCCATCTCCTCCTACCATGGTCTGTGACCATGTTAGCACAATATCTTTCTGCTCTAATCCGGTCTTTCACACACGGATGAAGCATATGGAAATTGACTACAACTTTGTCAGAGAACTAGTGCAAGCTAAATCACTGCTAATTCGCTACATCTCAACCCATAGTCAGGTGGCAGACATTTTCACAAAGGGTCTAGCTAGGCCGAGATTTGCAATGCTCCGAGACAAGTTAAAAGTGTTACCTCCATCCACACTTTCACTTGAGGGGGGCTAGTAGCACAGCTTATGCCATTGGAGTGTAATCACTTGTGCTACTCACACATGTAACTGTACTATTAGAAAGCGTGTTGTGCAATACTCGTGCCACTACATGTTAGCATAACAGCCTGTCTTTTGGCTTAGGATATCTAAGCATTCAGTACTATATAAACTGACATTGTTTTCCTCTGTAAAGCAAGTTTAGTCTCAATCAATACATTGAGTGTAGACAATTCATTTTCACCATCTTCTAGTATGAATCCTACTTGGTATCATCCATTGTGTTTCATCTTTAGTCTACCCCCAATTTGTTTGGGACTAAAGGCTTAATTTAGGCTGGGGTTATGTATGATATTGGAATTGACAACTTGAGATTGTTGGTTTATAACATCTAGGTTCTTCTTTCATGATGATCTATAACCAATGACAACATATAAGGTATCAGTCCAGTAGTCCACTTCTTGTGAAACCTAGCCGCAAAACGGCAAATGATTTGCGCTGGTTTGAATGTGCGATCCAGCAAAGCTCCAAAATCATAAAAAATAAATATATGTTAATTTACACTCTTTTAAGGAACTATATAAAGCTCTCATGTTGAATCTTAATGTGTACATAATTATACAATGTAGATTGTTAATGTGTACATAGTTGTACACTGGTTGATTGTTAGTGTGTATATAATTGTGGACATGTTGATTGTTAACGTGTACATAGTTGTATCAAGATTATTAGTGGTGCAAAGATGCACCTTTGACATCAATTTTTTTTGGTTTTATGTATTTAATCTAGGGACTCATAAGCTCAAAATGGTAGAGCACCCAAGTCTATCACAAGGTTTTCGGAGGCCGATGGTTCAAATCCATATGAGTTTCCATGTTATGTTTATTCAATATGGGTAGGTGTATTCATACTGGTGTACAAATGTAATTTCCATGACATAAATTTATTTGTAGATGAATATAGTTGATTTGTTCCATGTTTTATAGGGGTGTACATATTGGTGCACCAATGTATTTTCCATGAAAAATAGGTCTGTATGTGGGTATGAATGATCGATTTAATGCATTTTTTTGTGTGTACATATCGGTGCACCAGTGTAATTCCTATAAAAAAAATAGGTTTGTATGTAGTTATGAATGATCAGTTTTATGTATGTTTTGTAGGGGGGGTATATATTGGTGCACTTGTGTAATTCCCATGAAAAAGTAGGTTTGTGTTGGGTTATGAATTATCGGTATTATGCATGTTTTGCAAGGGTATACATATTGGTGCACCAGTGTATTTTTCATGAAAAATTGGTCTCTGTATGGGTATGAATTATCGGTTTTATGCATGTTTTGCAGGGGTGTACATATTGGTGCACCGATGTATTTTCTATTAAAAATAGGTCTATGTGTGAGTATGAATGATCGGTTTTATGCATGTTTTACAGGGGTGTACATATTGGTGCACCGATGTATTTTCTATTAAAAATAGGTCTATGTGTGGGTATGAATGATCGGTTTTATGCATATTTTACAGGGGTGTACATACTGGGTGCACCAGTGTAATTCCTATGAAAAAGTGGGTTTGTGTGGTTATGAATGATCGGTTTTTATGCATATTTTGCAGGTGTGTAGCATTGGTGCACCAGTGTAATTCCCATGAAGAAACAGGTATGAATGTGTGACTATGAACAATTGGTTTCATGCATGTTTTGCAGAGGTGTACAAAGTGGTGCATATGTTGAAAAATAATTGCATAAACTTATGAAAATTGTGTGCATGTGTACATTTTTGTACACATGAGATAACCATGAAGAGAAAATAAAAATTTTGAAAAATGAAAATTATATAGTCATATGTGTACTCTTTTTGTAGATCTCGGAAAAAGCTTTCCGAATGTATAAAATTTATAAATTTTGGATGAGCGGTTTAAAAGATAAATTATTTTTTAATTATTTAAAATTACTGACATCGTAATGAGTCACTTTGGACTAAACTATAAATATTTGGACTAAATTATAGATCTGGAAGCTTATTCGTGCATTTTCCATATTTTAAATAAATAAAAAATTAAATTATACCTAGTTAAATGGGTTATGACTAAACATTTTATTTAGATGAGATTTAAACCGTTATTTTTTTAATAAAATAACAACGTAATCATAAATCTTGTTACCTTGCAAAGCAGTGTTGGTCCAGTATCAAACCACCATATGTTGGGGGTGAATACTAGTATATGCAGCACTTGTATGAAACTGTCTCGGGAATGCTGGCGTTGCAGACGGAGGGTTAGTTTTCATGTTTTGAGTTTTCTGTTTAAACAGCCAGCAACCTCCTTCATTTCTGAAGAATCCGGAGTCCAGAGCACCATTTTCTCCTCTCCTCTCCTCTCTTTTAATAAACATCCAAGGTCTCTCTTATCGTTTCTTCAACTTTAAAAACCATATTACCTTTATTGTTCTGATTTCCAACATTTCCTCACCTCAAATAAAAAAATTGGACGTTTGTATTAAATCTAGTTTAAAAACCATTCTCTCTATTCATATTTTTATTTTGAACCAAACTGCATCTATTCCTATTTTTTGAAGCCTAGACTATGAGGGCAAGTCTAATGGAACCAACGAACAAACATGTAAAAATGGTGGTTATGGTGTCACTATTGATCATGTCCCAATATTAACGACACGGTATACATTTTTTAGTTATTCTAAACAATGGTAATAATATCGGGATTAATAATTTTCAAGACATTTGGGATTTAAAATAACCTTTAATCAGAGAATACCCCTATAAATTAGGGGACATTTAGAATTATACTAACCATTGATAAAGGGTGTCCTAAAAATACAAATGACTAAGTTATCCCTATCATATTTTATTTTAATTCTTAAAAAATAATTAAAATTTTAAATTATTTTTTTAAACTTATTTTTGTTTGCAAAAAAAATCCAAAGTCGGCACTATATTTTTTACTATATGAACACCATGCCGATTCTTGTTGATTTTTTTCAGTCGCCATGGTATTCATTACATAAACAATACAGATTCATAAATCTTAGTTTCTGAAATTATAATTACAACAATCGGTATTGTTGGAAATTTCTAACCATGCCGACTGAGCAAGACAGTCAACAACAATCGACAGTGTTCATCAGTTTCAATGCCGACTATCAAAAATCAGCATGTTATTCTTCATTTTACCATGTCGATCCTGAGCTTTTTAAAAAAAAACAGGGTAGTTTAGTCATTAAAAAATACATGGATAAGAGGTTATTGGTTTTTACATCAAAATATCTCCATTTTATTTTATTATGTATCCCCTAATTTATAAAATTATTCCCGATTAAAGATTCATTTAAAACGTCCAAAGTTTATATGTATAAATGATATACAATCTATTTTACAGAACATAACATGGTCTTTGTAAAAGTACAACCCAATTCCATTCTATTCTATTTGATCCCTTTGAGAATTGAGACCGAGTTTTACGAGGGCTTCACACTGTCTACGGTCCTCAATTTGACTTAAAACTGTCACGTTCTCCCTTTTCATCAGCATCTTCCATATTTATGTGGAAGATACCTGTAAATCCAAAATTAAACGAGGAATAGTTTTTCATATAAAAATTTGTTTTAGCGAGAAATAATTCCTTAGAGCTTCCAAAGTGGTGGGAATAAAAGATGGACCAAACCCAAATTTGGTCTTTGGTCCGTCCAAATCCAAGCGTAGTGGGGCGAGTAAATATGAGTTATGGTCCGGAATTTTTACTGTTTGGGATGAAGAATGATCCCAGAACTGGACCAAACCCAAATATAGTGGAACGTTAACCTAGACCTGCGCCCCTTGCCAGGCGTGACGATGGCTCTCCGTCTGGTGACAAGCATTTATCTAGACGGGCGTTTCATCAGACGGGCACAAACCAGAAGTTCGCCCCATCAGGCGTTCACCCAAGATGACGTCCAATCAAGCGTAATGCCAGAAAAACGCCTGGTAACAAGCGTTCGGCTGGAATAACTCATGTATTGGGCATTCAAAACCACACATTTCACATTTCAAATAACCTAATACAAAAACTATTTGTATCTTTCATTTTCATAATTATGGCTTATGAAAATTTTAGTATTAATGCAGAGAATTTTACCATAAAGGAAGATTTATCCCTTTGTAGAAACATAGTATTATATTATCCAGCAAGGGGTCATGAACGTCGGATGAATGGTTCAATAAGCATGGAATGGTTAGAACATATCCATGCTAACTTTTGTAATGAAACCGGTAACCCCAATAACCGGAACAGAGCATGCCTTTTTTTGTCGATTTCAGGAAATAGGTAAGGCAATACTACAATTTTTAACTTTAAGCGCTAAGGTGAATGAAAGAAGAATTATGAATGAAACTGATGATGAAGTTGTTGCCAGATCTCTAGAGGAATGAAGAAGATGGAAAGGTTTAGATTTCAGGTAACAACCTCATTTCGAGATCCTAAGGGTGATGGAAAAATACAACCCTTTTGTGTTGATTGTTCTTCTAAGATGTTTAGATCGTCATCCAGGGCGTCATACGACCCGTTGAAAGTTTGATTATAGGTTTTGTGGGTATATCTCTTTGTAAACCATCACGAGACATAACTCGTCCGTTGGGGCCACCTAATGGTTTAAAGGCATGTTGCACGTGCTTAGTGCAACCGCGACTCCTGCGAAAATGAGATATCTTAACATTTACTGATGTATTGTTGTTCTGAATAAGTGATATTGGTTATTTATAATACTTCCCTTAATTTATTCATTACAACGTAGTAAGCATATTGATTATACAAGAGTTAAAAAAGTAGACATAAACTCACTTTCGCAGGCATAGCGGCTGCACTTAGCATGTGCAGCAAGCCTTTAAACCCCTAGGTGCCCCTAACGGCCGAGTCGTGTCTCAGGCGGGTTTACAAGAGATATACCCATAAAACCTATCCGCAGGATTTAGAAATTATTATTTCTCACCAAAATCTGACCTTAAGTGTTCGATCAAGTCATTTTGCAAACGAATATGCGTATCTTTGTTGTGTAATGCACGTCGGCATTGCTCAACTCTCATTCTCGAAAGTTCATCAGTATTTTGTCTCGAAATATTTATCGGTGCATGGTTGTTGCGTTGATCATTTTCATGTGTCCAATCACCGGGTAAACGCTCATCCTCCACTATCATATTATGTAAAATGATAACAGTTTTCATGATATATGCAAGTACGCTTGGATTCCACATTCTTGCAGGTTGCTTGACGATGGCAAATTGATTTTGCAGTACACCAAAGGCTCGTCCTACATCTTTTCGGAAACCATCTTGCATTGCTGAAAGTTTCTGTTTCTTCTGGGAATCTAGATGTTTAATAGACATCACAATTGTAGCAATCTCTGGGTATATTCCATCACCAAGATAGTATCCCATATCATATCGATGTCCGTTTACAACAAAGTTACAGGGGGTGCTTTCCCGTTGATGAACTTTTTAAAAATATAAGAATTGTTCATCATATTAATATCATTGTTAGAACCAGGCATACCAAAAAATGCATGCCAAAACCAGAGATCATATGACACCACTGCTTCCAGCATAATACTTTCACTCCCTTTGTACGCAGTGTAAGCACCTGATTCCGCCGATGGGCATTTATCCCATTTCCAATGCATGCAATCTACACTACCCATCATCTCTGGAAATCTCCTATCCTTGTTTTCATTAAGAAGCAATTCAACATCATGCTCAGTTGGTGTGCGCAAATATTCTTTCTCATACAAATGCACAATCATCTTATAAAACCTACGAGTTGCTTCCAAAACAGTGCTTTCTCCGATCCGTAATTACTCATTTATTGCATCGGCCGCACATCCATAAGGACGGTATGTGGCCAATTCATACTTGAAAAGTAATCTTTCCAGAGAAGTTTTGCACCGGCATCACGTTCTCTTGGTATTTGGATACGAGTATGTGGCCAGTTCATACTTGAAACGATCAATCCCAAAGTGACTTCTTGGTTATTTTTTCTCAATGCAACTAAATCTTCGTCTGATGAGTACAAACTATTGTTATCATCATCACCAGATGAAGAAGAAGAAGAAGAAGAAGAAGAAGAAGGAGGAGGAGGAGGAATAGAAGAATAAGAAGCATAACAGGGATTGTTATTCTCATAATATGTCATTGGTTGGTGATGTTTGCAGTTTTGATTTTTACTATTGGAGAATCTAGTGTTCAATTTATAGGCATATTAAGATAAGTTTTTGAGTTTTGATATGACCAAACACTCTTGATATACTAAAAATTAACTGAGCTGAGGCAAGTGGGGTGAATAAACGCATCAAACATAATAACTGTCAGTTGAGAAGACAAGACCAAGCACAAAAAACGACAAAGTAAAAATTAAATATCTTTTTGAAATGACAATACAAAGCAGATATAAAGGACAAAGCAAAGATTAAAAATATCTCTGGAGATGACAACACAAAGGAGGTAAAATACAACACAAATGTAAGAAAAGTCTTTTGAATGACAATTCAAATCAGATAAAAGATATATAAAAGAAAAAAATGTTTGTTCGAATGAAAATACAATTCAAATGAAAGACTACCCATCCGTATCTTGATTCCCGGGCGCCAAGCGCGGGGGC
Source organism: Papaver californicum (assembly GCA_023531435.1). Taxonomy (NCBI): domain Eukaryota; kingdom Viridiplantae; phylum Streptophyta; class Magnoliopsida; order Ranunculales; family Papaveraceae; genus Papaver; species Papaver californicum. Next base: position 29,575 of record JAJJMC010029127.1, read on the forward strand.
ATAAATGGAGGCAAAGATGATCTGGATGTGTAGTTACTTGATTGCATTGTTGATGATGATCCCTGACCCATGGTATTCCATTTGTGGTGGCAAAGTTTCATAAAAAGTGTCAAACCCAATGGGTCGTTGTTGTTGACGAAAATGGGCCAGCTGTAACTCCAAATTGTTGATGTGAGTTTGTTGACCCTGTATTTCTTCATCTTTTGCCATGATAAACTCCATCCTCTTCTTCGTTTCATTTAACGTAGACGTACAAAACTCTTGCGTAAAATTAGCACATTGTTGAACCAAACCATAAGCTTCGACATGTTATGAAAAAAAATAAATCAAATTTTCACCCATTTTTATATACTAAACAAAACAGTGGTTTGTTGTATACTTACGTATGACAATTGTTGTTGAGGCGGAATGGGTACATGTTCATCAGGTTCTTGGATGTTGTGTTTAATGCGGTCACCAGCATAACCGTATGTTTCAACCTCCCAATCAACTTTGGTGGCATATTTCTGCAAGTTAGTTACATGTCGCCAATACTTCATATACAATCATACGTAACAACATGCACTAATTGACATGCATGGACCACTTTGTTTTCCCTCATCTCGTTAGCTTCGTCATTGTTCAGGTTGCTAATACGAGTAGGCGGGTTGCTGGGAACGCCCCATGTAGAATGGTATTGCCTCCAACACCGTTCTCCGAGGTACACGTTATTTTGTGAAAAGAAAATAACTATCAACAAATAAACCAATCAACTAACCGAAATTCAAAGAAAATAAAAAACAATCCTATGGAAATAAATTATCAAGTCACAGTGCCTAGCCAAGTGAATATAACCCTTTTTTCTGAGAGCTCTATTGTTTTCCGTCCAATATCAGTTTCAAGGACTAAGATGGCGGAATCCCACGGTTGCCAAGTCACATCGTCTACAGTCAACTGATTAAGAAAAGTCCTTGAACGAACAATATCAATACTCTTCCTTCGTGTACCCTTCCATCGAGAACTTCTAAGCCACACTGCTTCACTTTCACTCGTTGGGTTCTTTGGTCGACATATGCCCATATATTCGTACCCCCAAAACTAGAATGTGAAGACAACCAACGAAATAATTAAATTAGCAAAAAATAAACATTTAAAAGAAATATAAATAAGACTAAGAAATTTACCTCCAATATTTGGAAGGGTCCGACTAGTGACTTTTATCCCCTTCCAGATGCACGAGTCCGGAATACAATTTCAAAAAAGCAGCACTACCCCAGTCATAATTGGCAACTGCATTTAGATCATCAAAAGCAGCTAACCATCCAGCATCAATATATTTTTTTGCATTGGAAAATAAAAATTGACCCAAAACATACATACAAAAGGCTCTGGCCACTCTCTCAGCAAGTATGCTATCATCGTTAGCCGGAACCAACGTTCCTGGCTCAAAATATGTGCTAAAAAATACAACCGTAATTGTATCCGAAACCCACCGGGTGGGAATATTTTCTCTTTTACAAACCTCACTATCTTTAATTTCTGGAAAAATATGCGCCCGGACATATTCAAATTGGTACTTCGCCGAGTCATACGGAATACCACTACCACTACCAATACTTAATCCTGTCAACATGATCCAATCAAGCGGTGTGAACCCAATCTCACCAAAGGAGAAGTGAAAAGTGTTCGTGGTATCCCAAAAACGCTCAACAATGTATTCAATCAATGCATGTGACGAATCTACTACATCCATGGTGAATAAATGGTCCCATACTGCCTTTTCAATAATGAATTTCACCCTGGGGCTGTGTTTAGTAATACCTGCATAAGTCTGAATGACCGATTTGAGGGAACCATGATGTAAATACATGAATCTTGAATCGGTTGAATATGTAATATTCGTCGATGCGTGACCCTGAGCATCTTCCACGACAGTATAGTTCGCCTACCTGGGAACATCGACCATTTCTTCAGTAGTAGGGTCTGCTTCTTGATCCTCAACGGTTTTAGCTTTCTTGTTCCTCTTTTTTCGACCAACAAATCTGGACGTGACATTGCTCAACATCTGTGCAAACGGTACATACAAGTTTCAAAATCAAGAGTAATCCTCACAATGCACAAATATAAAACTCTACATTAATCCATAAATCAACAAAAATACTAATTTCATCATTACAAAAGTAATTATCTAATTAGATAATCAAATGTACAAACATACATAAATCATCCAAATTACAAAATTCTTGATTCAAAAAATAGTCCACTACTAATCAAATCATCAATTGTACAAAAAATCATCATAATTCCCTAATTCTATAATTCCATAAACATTCATTATAAACATAAAAATTCTTAATTCCCAAATTTCAAAGACAATCAAGTCAATTAATCATAAAATTAACCACAACCCAACTCAAACTAACCAACAACTTAATCAATTTTAACTTCAATTCAACAAATTGTCATCAATTTTTATTCCCAATTTATAACTTCCATAAACCCTGGAAATATACCCAATTCCAAAATTACAATTTCTAAAACCTAATATGTCTATTTCATAATCATATGTTTAAGGACATAATCCTTAAACATATGTATACAAATTTAATTAACAAAACATTATAATAAATCATAATCTAAACCTATGAAATCAATTACAATTTAATTCAAAGTTTAAGTTTATTACCTTGTTTTCTTTTAAATAATCTTAACTTAGATTAGTTGGTATCAAATCTTCCAAGCTTTTGTAAATTTGAAAAGAGGTTGAGCTTGATTTGGAAGGAGAAATGGGTTTAGGAAATAGAGTGGTAGGCGGTTGATTGGAGTGCGTCTGTTCCTGAAGTGTTCAGGAGAAATTAAAACTATGTAGAGGAGAAGAGAGTTGTGCGGGAATATATTGGTCCGCCCCATCAGGCGTTCACCCAGCCGTCCGCCTGGTGAGACGCGTGTTCGGCTAGGGATACGCCTGATTAATCAAGCGGATGGCTAAGCGTCCGCCCGTCCTTTTTCACACACGAACCAGCTGCACGTGTAGAAAAATGACCGGGCGTGTGGCTATGATACCGCCCCATCAGGCGTTCGGCTAAGAGAGTGATAGGCACATTTTTGTGTCTATATTGCGCCCGAATATCTGCTTCGATAGTACTCGATTTTACACTTATTATGTCTTTTTATGTCTTTGTAGGTATTTTTGAGAAATAAACATTTGCGGAAAAATTGGCTCGAAAAGTGTTAAAGGCACCCGGGAAAATGGATTAAGGCACCCACACTTTGGATTGGGGGCACCCCCTTTCATTCAAATTCAAATGTGGCGGGAACACGGGTGTAACGAAGTGAAATTCCTGTGTACGCTGTGTACGTGATTTTTGGGATGTTTTGGAGTTCCAAATTGCTTCAAAGACTACAAGAGTCCAAGACCAACTCAAACACTTCAATTTGGAGTACGCCAGAGAATATTGCCACAGCCGTGAACTTGGACGGGAATTTGGATTCCGGCTTGGAATCGGATTTGTGAGTGTTTTGGATATATATTAAGAGTTTTAATAGGTTTGGAAGACTCCCTAGGGTTCCTACACCCTATATATACCAATAGAAGCCAAGAAAATAGGGGGGAAGCTCACAGAAGCTCACCGAAGAAAACAGAGAAATTCCGGCCGACTGTTCTTGCCGCAGCTCAACGGAGAAGACGAACAAGCAACGTTTGTAAACGTTGTTGTTTCTGTTGCGTCTTCTCTTTTCTTTCCTGTTGCGTTTTTGCTTCTGTAACATAGCGAACCCTGTTCTGTAACGCATATACGCGTCTCTGTTCAGCTGTGTTACATCTATTTCACCTTTGTAAACACTTTTTGCAGCAATGAAAGATTATTTTGAGCATATTTTCTCTACCATGAGCTAATCACCATCACTGGGATGACGGAGGAAGCTTTTTCTCTAATAATTAAGTGGTATGTATTTAATTAATTTATTTATGCAATATATTTATGATTAATTGCCTTGATTGAAAATTGATTTAAAAGATTTTTATTAAGCAATTGTGATTCCGTTAGATGGTGCATGCCTCGGATTAGGTCCCTAGATGCTCCATGCTTGTGTTATACAGTTGTTGTTTTGAAAATCTATTTTTGCAATGCTTTAGAATCAAAATAAAATGTTTTAATTGCATGATTAAAATTACTATCACTTGATTTATTGGTTAAAAGTGGAATCCTGAATCCTAGTTCTTCCCCATATTTTAAAAAGTCATCTTTATTTTAATCTATTTTATTTTCTTTAATTAAAATTAGGTCTGAAATTAAATCTTCACAAGTCCGAGAATCGAATCTTTTTACCACTATATTTTATCACATCAATTTTTGGCGCCGCTGCCGGGGACTTGTTTTTAGGTTTAGGATTTTATATTTATTTTTAGGTTTTATTTTTAGTTTTATTATTTTACTTTGTTCTATTTTACGCTTCTTTTGGTATTTCTCTTTTTGCTACAGGTTGAATTTTGGATCGAAAAGGGAGTAAGCCAAAGTTTTGGAATTAAAGCTAAAGACTTGGAGTTAAAGGGAAAAGCTTAAAGAACGAAAAAGAAGATCGAAGATTTATTTTTCTTAATTAGATTTTTAGTTTATTTTAGTTAGTTTTAATTCGTTTAGAAAATTGTATTAAGGTTTTTATTATTTATGTAATTTTTCTTTTATTTTCGGACACTTTTTGGATTTTCTTTTGGACATTTGGACTCTTTATTATTTTTAAACCCTACGGAAGGGTATTATTAAATATAAACTGCTATAGGGAAGGACGACAATTACGATATTGTCTCAGCCCCTTGGGTTCGCACACTGACACAGGAGTCGGTGGCCCGAGTCGACTACAACTGAATCGTCCCCCGTCTGGTACGGGAGGTAAGACTCGATCAACCCACGAATCCCCTGCAAGTGGGTTTACTGTATTCCTTCATATATATATATGTTGAGGACCTGAATACGGATTTACTTTTCTAGTAAAGGGCAAGAACTGGCCATATAAGATAAGGACTCGGATTTCATCACCGTTTCCTTCTTGCCCGCTTTAGGAACACGTTACCATACGCGAACCTAAAACCTTAAAATTTTGACTAGAAAGAGACCGATAGGGTATCGAGCTTATTGGAAAATCGTTCAAAAGGACTGTACTGGTTACTTTATTAGCCTAACTCGAAGTTCAGGAAGATTATTTTAAGTTGATTAGAGCCGCCTTGTAACCTAGGGAAAAGTGCCAAAGAGACAGGGTTATCAAAGCTCCTTAGAGCTTATCCTGTTTCTCTTCGACTTAATCTAATTCGGATCGCTCTAAGAGGTTTGCTAAAATTGTAACCAGTTGCCTTTTGGAAGAATAGAAGCTAGTCTAGAAACAATCTAAGTGGAACCATCATGCTTTTTGTTTGCTAGATTCAATAGGTTTGATTTGGTTGAGTCGGCCTTGCTTGTGTATGTTTAGAACCCATTCCGGTAGGATTTATTTTTAGAATTTATTTTTGTATATATTAGGAAGTTTTTGTTAAAAAATGTCGAACTGGTATTATGAGGACCAATACAATGAATATCCGACCGAATTTCAAAATAGACATTATCCATACTATCAACATTGTGTGGATAGTAATCGGGATCACCACCAACCTTTTAGAGGCTATTACTCATACCAAGGTGATCCCAATTACTATTTATACATACACCCGTCTTATGAACATGAACATGAGCAGTTACGACCTAGAAATCTTGATGATCTAGTTGTTTCTATAAAAGAATCCGTCAAGGAGTTGGCTGAGAGTACAAAAAGGTTTGGATTGAGTGTGACAGGAACAAATAGTAGTCCAAATCCTTCTCTAGAAAGAATCACACGAGCAGTTGCAATCTAGTACTCCCATGATGATTTGAGTTCGTTATCTTGGAGGGATGCCCTAAAGCAGATGCAATGTAGTACTCCCCATGAACCTAGTATACCTCTAGAAGAATCACTCAAGAAGTTATCTGAGGCAACACATGAGCTTAAATTAAGTATGGGGGTGACAATTAGTAGCCCAACTCGTACTCTAGAAGACACCCTCAAGCTGATAGATGAGAATAACAAGCAGATGATTGAGGATAAAAATAGGTTCGTATTAAGTATGAATGAAATTTCTGCAAGGAACAATATTGCTCAATATAATCTTAATTCCCAATATGGTGCTACCCTTGATAGTTATTCACCTCCTCAAGAGGACGAGGATAAAATTGGTAACACTACTTATTTAGACGAGGTTAAAACATCTTCATATTATTATGATGATGAGGATAGTATTGGTGAAGAACTTGAAATATACAGGCAGAGTGATCAAGAAATTGTCACTCCAGTTGTGCTTCACGATGATAGTGTTATTTCTAGTTCAAATTCAAATAATTTTAATGATTATTCACCTATTCAAAAGGAAGAGGATTTGACCAGAGATACCACTGTTTTAGACGATGTAGAACTCTCTTGTTTTGAAACCGATAATGGTTTAGAGGAACGGGTTTATCCTGAGAATACTATTTTAGAGTCCAACGATTTAGAAACAGTAGTTGTAGATAACCAAGATAGACCTGTAGAGATTTTAAATATGAGTGAGGATGCACCACTTGATTATAACTTAGAAGAAGCAATTGACAATTTTCGAGAATCTGATGATCTAGAAATTAAGGAAATTTTGACTAGTCTATCTAGAGACACCCAAAATTCTAAGTTTGGGGGTGATTATCATTCTCCCCGTGCTTTACCTTTGACTCTTTTAGAAGTCCCTCACTCGGGATTTGATGTTTGTGCCTCTACCATATTAAGAGACTATTTTCAAGAACTGTTTCCTGAACCTAATCATGTCCATAAAGAAGTTCAGTTGTTAGAAACCCATCCTCTGGTCGATGTGGTTTACCTAGGCGATACCCAGATTGACTTTGTTTTCCCACCAAAATATTTTTTTCCATATGTGGGAACATTAGAATTTCAAATGTGTCACGTATTAAGTTTTAAGACTAAACCTAATTATTTTAGGGAATCGACACATTTGCTTAAGAATGACCACCTTCATAGTAGTCAACTGTGTGGGTCAAATCTGATTGACTTTGAGGATCCACAATTATTCAGGTTATTATTATGTGCTTCTAAGTTCTTAGTTGAGTTTTTCCAGACTTTACAACCTGATCCTGTTGATCCTGCCTATGAGGAAATCCAACCCATGAAAATATTTTATCTAGACCCTTTTATAGAGCCTGAACCTGAACCACAACTAGAAGTAGTTGTTGTAAACAGAAAACTAGATAAGGGTGTGCTCGGTTTGTTCATTTTCTTGGCCTGTTGTTGTTTCCTCTTATTTGTGATATCACTATTTGATTCAGCCGACCCACAGTTGTTCTGATTATTGCTCTATGATTTAATGAGGTGACTAATTCTTTCTTAGTCTGGCTGAAGACTTTAAACTTAGCACTTCTTGAGAGGTAACCCATGCTCATGAAACACGATAATATCTTCCTTAACTCCTTTTCCTGAAGTGGTAACAGTTTCTCCTTGTTCATATTTTTAATCATTCATCTTTAGAAACATTGAAGACACTGTTTAATTTAAGTTTGGGGGTAAGGGAGAAACTTTTTTGTGAAATAATAAAGCTTTAGAATTTAGAAGCTTGTTGACACTTCAGGGTGACACTAACCATTCTAGGTAGATAGAAACTTAGCTCTTTTTCTATAGGAATTGGTGTGCCCAGTTAAATGGTTTATTCATAAAAGGACAGAATTTTCAGGTGTTAGAAAATAACATGATAGTTGTCACCACATCTCGGAGTCTATCTCGACCATATCACTTTCTGTTTTTACTTTTGTAATTTTGTGTTTCTCTGAGTGATTTGGTGTGGCCCAGTATCAAACTGTTATCGCCGCTAGGATGAAATAGAGTGTTTGAGATCAAGCCCGATTCTTGCTTTATTTTGAGAAGAAAAAAAAAAAAAAAAAAAAAAACAATATTGACACTTTGATAGCAATATGTGTGTGTTCTCCCTGTCTCCGTCGCCTAAGCAAGCGTGGAACGCAGGATCCATGGGCTCATGTAAGATGCTGATAAGAATCATGCGCTTGGATTCAATTTGATCCAATCATGTTGTCAATATATTTATCATTTTATTTTCAATAAATCGAACGCTGGGACCCTTGTATATACCAGTTGAATCGATATTAGTATTATGATTAAGACCATGTATCTCAAACCATTAGGATTCATCCTGGCACTGACCTTCACACAGATATGGGAAACACCGTTCACCTTAGTCAACACGTGCAACCTTCACATTTTCCATGTCCATCTTCTAAATCTTTTCATGTGGTTGAACTTTAATAGATTCTGAGTCTTGTGGTTGAACAATTATCTGAGTAGAGCTCTGTTGTCTTATGAATTTTAGTATGCTTGAGTAAACACTCGTGTACAGCAGTTGGACTAATATAGGGTAATGATTCCCATAGCCGATGAGTTGAGTAAACCAACTAAATAGCTTGTTTAATGTCTATCCTTAATCGTTCACGAGTTGCTAAAATCTAGAGTAAAGGTTTTGTGGGTATACCTCTTGTAAACCCTCACGAGACAAAACTCGTTCACTAGGGACACCTAGGGGTTTAACGGCTTACTGCATATGCTAAATGTAATCGCGATTCCTGCGAAAGTGAGTTAGGATTTTATTTTATTAGTTTGCTCGAGGACTAGCAAAATAGTAAGTTTTGGGGTATTTGATAGGCACATTTTTGTGTCTATATTGCGCCCGAATATCTGCTTCGATAGTACTCGATTTTACACTTATTATGTCTTTTTATGTCTTTGTAGGTATTTTTGAGAAATAAACATTTACGGAAAAATTGGCTCGAAAAGTGTTAAAGGCACCCGGGAAAATGGATTAAGGCACCCACACTTTGGATTTGGGGCACCCCCTTTCATTCAAATTCAAATGTGGCGGGAACACGGGTGTAACGAAGTGAAATTCCTGTGTACGCTGTGTACGTGATTTTTGGTATGTTTTGGAGTTCCAAATTGCTTCAAAGACTACAAGAGTCCAAGACCAACTCAAACACTTCAATTTGGAGGGATTTACGCCAGAGAATATTGCCACAGCCGTGAACTTGGACGGGAATTTGGATTCCGGCTTGGAATCGGATATGTGAGTGTTTTGGATATATATTAAGAGTTTTAATAGGTTTGGAAGACTCCCTAGGGTTCCTACACCCTATATATACCAATAGAAGCCAAGAAAATAGGGGGGGAAGCTCACAGAAGCTCACCGAAGAAAACAGAGAAATTCCGGCCGACTGTTCTTGCCGCAGCTCAACGTAGAAGACGAACAAGCAACATTTGTAAACGTTGCTGTTTCTGTTGCGTTTTCTCTTTTCTTTCCTGTTGCGTTTTTGCTTCTGTAACACAGCGAACCCTGTTCTGTAGAGCGCCTGTCTCTAGGGCGTGCATCCAGGGGTACGTCTGTCGTCAGACGTTCTTTTGGGTAACGCCTCCTATCGAGCATTCATCAACGTCCGCCCAACCCAAGCGTTTTTACAGGCGTACGCCCGTAAAACTAGACGTATACCTATTCGTGCGCCCAACGCCAGACGCTTGCTTAGACAACCGCCCGATCAAATTTTACTCCACCACTGTTGCGTTTCAAGCGGAGTAAAAAGTAAAATTTTTACTCTTTGGTCTTTTGGTCTGGTCGTATTACTTTGGATGCTCTTATCTCACTGATTTTTATAATCGAATATTATATGTATCCTATAAAAAGATATGTTTTATTTTAAAAGATATTTTCTTTATTTTTGTAAAAGTGTTATTTTCATTTATGTACAGAAAGAATATATTTTATTTTTTTATTTAAGTTAAAAAATAGGTAAAAATGACGAAGATATTTCTTATTGTGATACTAAAATAATATTATTAAAATTAATAAAATATATATTTAATAAAGTTTTTGGTGCATTTTTTTAATTTAATATAACAAAACTCTTTGTTGTGAAAAAAATATTACTCGCTTATTCTTTTCACACATTCACAACCACAATAACCAGGACGTGTGTTGCTTCAGAAAAAAACAAACACCAAGACGTCATTGGCTGGAAAACTCCAGTATAGAGTACCGTAGACTTACATCATGTTTGTTTTTTTGCTAATTTGGTATTTGGAATTGATTCGGTCCCTGACTCAGCATGAGTTAGATGTCAGACTGTTTTTTTTCTTCACATCTGATTCGCTATCTGACTCAGACCTAATCTCTAATGCGGATCCGTTTGAGTTAAGAAACAAAATGTTCTTGATTCATAAGACCAAATCACTGACTCGCATATTTTTAAGTCAGTTAAATCAGATCTGACTTAAAAAATAAACACATTGGATTAGATCTAGATAAGTCAGATAATTTTAATCAGACCCAGACAATCCAGATCCTAGGGAAAAACAAAACGTTTTTTTGAAGCGTTAAAAAATAAAAAAATGATGTTAGTCGGAGCAACATAGTGGTGGTGGAAACTGGAAAGTGGAAACAAGGGAATGGGTGCCCTAAACGTAAAAGCTGGTTTTGAGAATTAACAACTCTCCCTTTTGTTTATTTACTTTACAACCATTCTTTTTCTTCATGTACTCTCAGGCCCTGAAAAATTAAGGATTTAAGAAGATTCAACCTCGGGAATTAGAGATTGGGGTTTTTCATCTTTTCCTCCTTCTTCTCCTTACACCAGGTACTCTCAAAATCTCCAAAAAAAATATTTTTTGTGCAGTTTAGGTTTCAATACCAATAGTCGAGATGAGGAATTAGGGATCACTATCAGGTGCTGCTATTCTTGTTTAAGATTTTATATTTGTTTTCTATCAGTGTGTGAAATTTGCTTGAAACTGATTTCATATAACAAAGTCATATACTATTCAGAAGAATCTATAAAAATGCTTCCTATTATCCAAGGACACTGATTTTGATGGTTTTTATTTTATCTCTGCAAATTAATAAGTATACCAAGCATCTGGAAAATTTTGATTTTGCAATTTCAAGAAATTTTCAGATTTTTTTTTTAACAAAACTCTGCAGAAAACATTTGACGATGCTAGGGAACAGAGCAACAATGGACAAAACCCTAGGTATCTTCAGGCATTCCTTTAGTCTTCTTACCAGAAGAAATTTTAGTGCTTCTGCAAATCCTTCTTCGACCGGAGGAGGAGGAGAAGCAACAGTATCAGCTTTGCAGAAACCAAAGAGGAAAAAGAAGAAGAACTTATTTGAAGTCGCTCAGTTTCTTCCTAACTGGGGAATTGGGTATCAAATGGCTAAAACCCATTGGTCTGGTGTTTCTTATCAAATCACCAAGATCAATCTCTACAAGGTCCCAAACCTCCTCCTTTTCTTTTTTTTTCTTCCTCTATTTTTTGATCTATTAAAAAAAATCATCATCTCTAACTCATTGTCTGACATTTTTTGGGTTTCTTCTATTATTGCAGGATGGTAAACATGGAAAAGCGTGGGGAATTGTTCATAAAGAAGGTGCATTTTTTTGTTTTGCTTAATGCTTATTACTATTTATTTATTTTGTTGAAGTTTTTGTGTAGCACATAACATGATAGTATTGCAAGACATACAGTTTGGGTTTTGGAGGATTAGTCTTCAGGCCTTGTGATTTTCAGAGAATATTTTAAAGGCAGACTAGTTTTAGAGCTATGAATTGTAAGGTTCTCTGGTGTAAAATTGTTCCGGTCAAATTCAAACTGGTAGGATAGTTGAAATACTTAATGCTTCATAAAGTTAAAGATTTAGTAAGTGCACTGTTGGAACTTTAGAAACCTGTAAAAATTAGGGTGTTAAAGAAGGAAATCCATTGGTTTAATGTGTAACTTATTACACATGGTTTATCAGTGAGCAGGCAAACCATGAGAGGAGTGTGTTGATGCTACAATTTACAATTATAGGCAGAATCAGTGGGCCTATACACTTGTTAGATGGAATAGAAGAGTTGTCGCATGACTTGGTAAAAAAATTTTCTTGGCAATAGCGACTAGACCTCCAGGTTATGGCGATAGGTATTAGGAACTACTTTTGAGGTCGATTATTTTAATTACTAGTGAAAGGTTAGGATATTGTTGTCAACAGAACAGACACGTCTTACTTTTTTGTCGGATACAAAAAAAATTGTGTAGTGGAGAGTATCGCTAAACGACTCTTAATGGGATGCTCTTTTGAAGAGCATTGTTCCTTCGTTGTTCACGCGAAACTCCCTCCAAGGTTCCACATTCAAACATCTAATATATGGTATGAACTTGGAATCCTAACGGTGAAAGTTAGTCAGACCTGATGCATATATCTTGTCAGTATGTGCTGGTCATTTGTATGTGTTGTCTCTTGTAACAAATAAAAAAATAAATGACAGTGAGACAAGAGGGTTTTCACCTTAAGCTCTACCAAAGTAAAGGGCATCAAACGATTCTGGGGACGTGCTGACGATTTAGTTTCTTGCCATCTCATGTAGTTACGAGGTTTAGAGATGTATTTAATGGTATAGCTGGCTTCATGTTTCAACTTCATTACTTTATGCTTATACACATCCCTAGGTTATGATGTTGTTTTATGCTTGGGCTTCCCTCCAGTTTTTGTATGCTGATTTTGAATATCTGTTGCTAGTTTTATTAGGTTCTTAGGTTAGACTGCATACTAAAGTTGCCTGATTTGAGGTTACAATTTTCATAAGCTATAGAGATGTTGCGTCCTCTTTCGAAGTTATTGATTTTGATTTCTACTTATGGTTGAGGTCAAGTTGCAATAGTATGCTCTTGTGAATCTGCTAATCTGTGTCCCTGGATGGGATTGTAAGATTGTTAAACCCTGATGTACTTCTAACACTATATACATTTTTGATCGCCTGGGCCCTGGTAACATGAATGATGAAACAACAGGTTTAAGCTTTACCTGTTATGTTTACAGGTCGGCCTGCTGCAGACGTTCCCAAGAAAATTAGTGGTGTTCACAAGCGCGGTTGGAAATACATTCATAACTCAAAAGTGAAAGAAGAAAACATAGTAAAATCAGCAGACGTTCAAACAGCCTGATCCTTTTTTCATTGGCATGTTATTGTTTTTTTTATACCATAATTAGCTATTACCAAATTTCTATTCATTCACGGTATTAAAGCGACATGTTATTTCTTTAATTCGTTGTTAAAACAAATAATTCTGAAAATATCCGTGGTCCTTATCTGCTGTATTCATGAGTATCTAGTCGGTATAGAAGCTGAAAATCAAGGGTTTCTTTGTTTAGAGGTCAGGATCCTAGATGGCTATGCTTAATTACTGTTTTTGCCATTCATCACCATCTTCGCCATCAGACAACAGTGGAATAAGATGATAAAGCATAATGCTGTTGATGGAAATCCAAACCAGGCCATTTATGTTTACAAATGAATGTTAGAATCTGGTTGTAATGGTGATAATTTTACCGATTCTTCTAAAAGCAATGACTCATCTCTCTTCAATATCTACTAGTGTTGTGCCCATGCACTGCACGGGCTTAGATTGGTTATCTCAAAAAGAAATTTAAATTACACCCATTATGCTTTATTTAGTATAATGCATAATGCACTGCACGGGCTTAGATTGGTTATCCTAAACTCATTGAGATTAAATAAAATTTTAATGTTTTTTTTTGTTACTGTTAAATTAAGGTTGGATTTATTATATGGAGAATTACACATTTACTATGTGCAAAGTAGCAAAAGTTTAATTACTTTATATTTTAGTGAAATGCATATACATTGAACAGTTGTATAGGTAGTTGGAATGTCTTTTTCAATCTAATAATCAGTTGGTAAGGCAAAACTCATTGTTTAGCCTGATCTTCATCCATTTGAACCGTTTTTTCAAGTCAAGCCTCCTTAGTGGTAGGTTCTTCTTCAGTGCTTGAGTTTCCTTCAATTTTCACCAGGGCAAAAAGGACCTTTGTTCAACACTGGAGGTATAGTATTTAGGTAAAAAAGGCTGACCGGTGTAGTTGGTTCCAACTTTCCGTTTCATGTTGAAGGGATTCAGAGTTATCTGGAAATCATAGCTTGATGCAGGACTTGTGGAGATCCAGGCATCACCGCTTCTTTTGCATTATCCTGGGATATTGTGAAGTGTTGAAGTAATGTAAGTTTAAAGTAGTTGACAAATAGCAAAGAAAACAGCCAAATGCAAAGCACAATACAAATATAATTAATAAAATAAGAGGGAAAAAAAGTAAGAACAAAGCTAAAAATAAGACCTACTTACATCAAATCAAATTAAATAAATAAAATCCGTTTTTTTTTTTGTAAAACACACCTTCCACCTTGTCTTAAGACTCTTAACCAAGGAATTTGTCTTGTAAGAAAATTTAGACTACAACTTTCATTTAAGGTAGACCCTTTCTAATCTATACCCTTGAGCTCACTTTTAACAGATAATTGCCATAAGTGATTTATTTCAAGAAGAAATATGAAAAGAGTCTGGATGATTTTGATTTTGTGTTGCACTAATAAGCAACACCAACTGCATTCAGTGGAAAGATACATGTATTCAGAAATGAACACTGAAGAAATATTGGAAATCATGTAAACAGACCCTTTTATTGTACTTATCAGAAAGACATAATAACAAAAAAGTGTAGAAGTACCTCAATACCCAATCAGACTCTACAAAACGTGGTAATGGAAAATAGTCGATTCAACCTCCAATCAAACTGCCTTACTGGACCGGATGACTTCTTGGCTTTACCTACCTTCTCCATGTAAAATGACAATTCAACTCAGTAAAAACTGGAAAAAAAAAGAGTATACACATGTTATAAGGTCATCAACAATGGATAATAATCGGTCGAACAGGAAAAACATGAACAACGCATTTTCCTCCAATTTTCAATTTTTAATTTTCATGTGTTTCACAGTCGAGACTTGATATCTCTGTGAAACATCCTCAACACAATGTAAGATAAAATTTGAATCTACAATGATGGCACAACGTATTATGACTTGAAAGTTAAAACTAAGTAGCTAGCAGGTTATCTCAGTTTCTACTTGTTAGCTGCATTTCATGTGATTAAATACTTCATATAAAGGCTCAAAAGAAATGCTTTGGTGAACCATGACTGCATGGATAAGGCTACAGATAAGAGATGGTGGCAAAGCAGAAGCCTCATGAACTTCAAGAGATTCGTCTTTCTAACTGAAGTTAGGTTAGTATTTACATATCTAATCACAAATACCTCTTCGAGCATTAAGAATTAGATATAGGTACACTAACACAATTCAGGTAGGACTGCTCATATGAATGATAACAACGTCTGGCACTGGTCTTTCTTTAACCGTATTGTATAAGGAACCGCGGAGCTACCTGCAACAAACAAATTTCCAACAGAAAAATCTTGAACATTTCTTTAGTGTGTAAGCACAAATGTCCACCTGAATTGATTGAAGAGAACCGATGCCTACCTCGAATATAAGGAGATTATTACTGACAATTCTTATAAAGTGGAAAGATGCAAAAGAATTATGAACCTAAAGATCAGACCATGCTCCACCAACCCAGGAAAAACAAACCACGATTTGCAAAGGTTTCCCCTGCAGGAAAAAAAATTAACCCAATATATCAGTTTTGTGATTTATAAGAACAAAGAAATACCATAAAAAACAGTAATAACGATTAGGATTATAAAATGAGATTAAAAATAATAAAATTTGTTGTTATTTATGGCATGCAGCATTGAAAATGGCCACTTTATCTAGTTTATTCATCAATAAGATCTGCAAAACAAAGAACAATCACAGATTATTGCACCAATAGAACAAAAACAAAATTCAAGAGAACACAAAAAACATTAACCTTTTAGGTAAGTGTACAATAACAAAATTCAGAAAAACAATGTATAAGGAACAAATCAGGTGGGTCATGTTTACAGTTTAAGGTACCATATTTCAATATTTGCAAAAATCTACTTTGCAAGTGTTCTACACTTCCATATGATGCTACTGCTGAAATATAAGATAGAATATCCACACCTACACCCTTGAGCTCCAACAACTCCTTAAATTGGAATTTAATTTTCCACTGGTGCATATTGCTTGTTAGTTATTCCAGAATTGCATTCATAAATAAGCTAATTAAGAAACCCAAAAGAGAAGCAACTAAAGCTATAAATTAAGTACTAAAACCATGTAAATCAAATAGCTGACCTTGCATTTTTAATCACATCAATGGTATTTAATCATGGCACCATAGTTGTCCATGCTTTCACATGTGATATCCTCAAATATAAGCACTATAGCATTAAACACTATAGGATGTCTATGCATGGTTAAAACCAAATGAATTCATACTCCCACATATTTGGAATGAGAGTGATCTATGGTGGTAAAAAACGTATATGCTATATCTATCTCTCACACTTTGATTGCACCCCTTAAAATAGTGGCAATTCAACGACATCAAACAATGATAGGACAAAGAATGGATGAAAAGAAGAAAAAAACATTACTTTGGTATGGAATTTGAGAATTGGCATGTTTTTGTGCAGACCACCACCATGAATAGAGCTACAACAGCACATCAGATGCATTAGCCATTGATGATATTGCATAAACAGGCATAAGACACAATTAGTTGTACTCAAAGGCCTAATAATCTGTTTAAACTTCAGAATGAATCAGAGAAGAGCGTTAGATATACCAATTGTGGGTGAAGCGAATCTTGATTAATCAGAAATTTCGATTTAAAAAAACAACACTTGATCAATTAAAATATAAAGAATAAGGATAAAAACTTGAGAAAGAAATAGAGAAATGAAGAATATAGTTAGGGTTTTGTAGCAAAGCTAAAAATCGTACCTACAAAAGAAAACACAAAAAAGAAAATAGGGTTAGGGTTTACAAATGGAGAATGGAGTTTTGATGAAGGGAAAAAGGTAAATGATTAGAAAGGATTGAAGTGTTAATCTTTGGTTAGGATTAACATACCATGTTCAAATGTGAAAAAATATTTCACTTATCCTCGAAATTATACCGTGCAAGATGCAAGTAAACCACAAAAAAGAAAATTAATAATCTACGATTGCAATATAGAAAATCCTATAATCAAAATCCATAAAGCAAATAAATACAAAAAAAGGGTTAGGGTTAAGGTTTACCGATTTGGTTATTCATCCTTT
>JAJJMC010029127.1:46751-57524 GCA_023531435.1 Papaver californicum
GACATCAAACAATGATATGACAAATAATGGATGGAAAGATGAAAAAATATTACTTTGGTACTGGAGTTTGAGAAGGGGCATGTTTATGTGCATACCACCACTATGAATAAACCTACAATAGCACATAAAATGCATTAGCCATTGATGATATTGCATAAACAAGCATAAGAAACTGTTGGTTATACTCAAAAGCCTAATAATCTGTTTAAACTTCACAATAAATCAGAGAAGAGAATTAGATATACGAAGTGTAGCTGAAGTAAATCTTGATTAATCAGAAATTTTGATTTTAAAAAACAACATGTGATCAGTTAAAATATAATGAATAATGATAAAAACATGAGAAATAAATAGGAAATGGAGAGCAGGGTTAGATCGTACCTACAAAAAAAGGGTTAGGGTTTACAAATGGAGAATAGAGTTTTGATGAACGGAGAAAGGTAAATGATAATGATTGAAGTGTTAATCTTTGGTTAAGATTAACATACCATGTTCAAATGTGAAAAAATATTCACTTATCCTCAAAATTAAACCCTGCAAGATGCAAGTAAACTTCAAAAAAAATATTAAAAATCTAAGATTGTAATATAGAAAATCGTAAAATCAAAATCCATAAAGAAAATAAATATAGAAAAGGGTTAGGGTTAAGGTTTACCGATTTGGTTATTCATCCTTTTTCAGAAAAAATTAAGACAGAGAAGAAGAACAGATGAAAGAGAAGAGACGAGTCGGTAGGGAAAAAAAATAATTATGAGTTAGGATTTTGAATAAAGGTTTTATATATCACTCATGGGTATTCATCACCTATGCATAATCTTGGTGCGGTAAAAGAAAACGAAAAATGAAAACCCACAGATTCTATTGGTGTAAACACCCTATGGTGGGGTCAGAAGCCCTAAGGATTGAGAGAACGCTCAACTTTTAACCACAACTCTCAAAATCAACCTTAAATTATATAGTTAAATAAATTAAATATTCACTATTCACGGACAAGCAATTAGAAAGGGATTTTCAGGTCATGTTTTTGTGGAAACTTCTTTGCTGAATTTTTATGCTTCAATTGGGTGTATTGAAAATGCCCAAAAGGTGTTTGATAAAATGTCTAGCAAAGATGTTATTGTTTGGAATTCTTTGTTAGATGCTTATGTTTCTAAAAGGATGATGGATAGTGCAATCAAACATTTTCATCTGATGCCTGTAAAGGATGCTAACATTATGATTTATGGGCTTGTGACGTTTGGGACTATAGTGTATGCCAAGGAAATTTTCGATGAGATTCTGGTAAGAGAGGTTGTTTCATGGAATTTGATGATGTTAGGTTATAACAAGGCATGGGATCTGGATAAGGCTCGGAAAGTGTTCAATAGTATGGTGGAAAGAACTTTGGTATCATAAAACACAACGATCACTGGTTATTTGGACAATGAACTTTATGTTGATGCCATTGATTTGTTCTTCAAGATGAAGGAAGAAGGGTTTGAACCTAATCATATAACATTATCATCTGTTTTATCAGCTTGCACGCTGATAGGATCAGTAGACAAAGGGCGAGAAATACACATATTTGCTCTTTTCAGCGCACTTGCTTCGAATGTGCACATAGTTACAGGGCAGATTGACATGTATCAAGTACGGCATCATGATAAGGACATAATTCATATATATTTACCACTTAATTTATATTTTCTAGTGCTTGAATTTGTACTAATAATATAGTTTTATTATTTTATTAGGTGGTTCGTATAAAATCCGAGGCTATAAGATAAACACGTGTAAAATGGATAATTGGTAGACTCTATGGAGTTGAGAGAGAATAAGAGGTCCGGTTTAAGTGATGTTAAAGGTTACCATCAGAAAAATCAAAACAACAATACAACCGCTTCAGTTTTGTGCACAATTCTACCTGACATACAGTCTATGATGCAAGAGACAGTAGGCATTGTTGCTCTTCTAGGATCTTAGCACGGATAGCCTAAGAAGGAGGTTGGCGGAGTATTTGGGCGAGGACCTCATGCGAAGAGTACAAGGTGGGTCCGGTTGGTTTGATGAGGCAGGTGATTAAAGAGAGTGACCTATCTGAAAAGGCTAGGGTGAGATAGGCTTTGAAGTTCCGTATAAGAGAGAAATAGTGGAAAGAGATGGAGCTAGCACGTGGTCATAGAAGAGGCGTCAGTCTTTTCTTTTGAAGTAGGTGTTGTGGTCTTCTGTTTTTGGTTAAGAAGAGTAACCTAGGTGAGGTAGAAGGACAGTAGAAAAGAGGGGGTGTATAGGTAGATAGTCGGAAGACATAAAAGGAGAAGGAGAGTAGGCGTGAAGAGATAGACCGACAGATATGGTGTTGGTTAAAATGAGAAAAAGAAGAGTAGTCTTCTAATTGTTTTGTGGCTGAAAAGTGACGTGGTATAGAGACAAGAAGCATGGCAGGTGTTGTTCGTGGTTATAAGGAGAAGCTATACCTAGAGAGTAGGTATAAAAAGAAAAGAAAAGGCTGACGCCATGGGAGTTCTTTCTCTAGGTTTTCTTTTGGGGAAGCGGCTGATTAGAGGTATACAGGGAAGAAAGTGATTGGTGGGGGGAGGATACGGAGGTGTACAGGAGTTTCCTGGACAGAGAGAAGACTGTACAAAAAGAGTACGACGGCAGAGTTATATACGGACATAAAGAAGATAATCACACAGGCTATTTGGTTTAATCTTATAACTTTTCTAGTAATTATTTTTATGGGTTTTAAGAAACCCATTGCCATGTTTTGCTAATTAATTTGTAGCTAGGGTTTAATGTTGAAACCACTTACAGTTTTAGATCAATTGAATTGATATATTTGATATAGACTATTATGATTTGAATAGATTAATTCCATGATTTTGATTTATTAATTTAATAAAAAAATAATTGTTGCTTCACTGGTTCTGTACAATACAGTAACCTATGCGCATAATTAATAGGATATCAAATATGTTTGCCTACTTATTTGATTTTCCATGCTTTGGTTAAATCCTTAGATGGGGTATGCTTAGAAGAGCCAGATACTATTTGTGAACCTATAATTAGTTTCGTATTATTTTCTCGCTAACGCAATTAGATGGTGTATGCATGAGACTTAGAGCTTTTGATACGCCATGCTTAGGGTGTCCACTGATATTTGCGACTCTATTACATATAATAGGTTATGTCGATAGAACGAACAATAGATGAATATTCAGGAGTTATGTTTCACTTCAGTAATTAAATAGAAATAGTGGTGGATACTGAAAATCCTGGTTACTGTTTCTCCCACTCGATTTATTTTATTAGGTTAGTTTGTTTTAGTATTTTATTCACAATTCTAAAAATCCCAAAATATTGTTTCTGATTAGTTAATTGAGATATTGATTGTAGTATTGTCCCCGCTCCCTGTGGGTTCGACCCGTACTTGTCGTTGTCTGCATTGTAGACACTGTGCGATTGTGGTTTATTTTATATACGGTAATCTAAAATCCTATCACATCGTAGATGGAGCCCTGGAAGTATTTTACAAGTACCAAGCAAAGGATCTTACTTTTTGGAATGCAATGATTAATGCGTTTCATGGCGAATCGTTGCCCTTGAATGAACTCTTTTGTGATTTTCAGAATAGAAATATGAAGGCTGGTGATAGAAACTTCATATGTCTTCTGTTTGCATGTTTAGTGAATGAAGGATATCATCTGTTTGAATTTATGGAGAAGGATTTTGGGATCTCGCCCAAGTATGAGCATTATGCTTGCACGGTGGATCTTTTGGGACGAGCGGGTTACCTTCATAGTGTGTATCGACTAATAAAAGAGATGTCATTTGATCCTGGACATATTGTATATGGTGCCCTGTTAGGTGCTTGTTTGGTTCATAAGAATCTAGAGGTGGGAAACATGGTTAATGAACACGTGACAAAACAAGTGGATCGTTTGAGTAATGAGGTGTACATAATGATAGCTAATTTATACGCTTCCTGTGGTAAATTTGAGGAAGCACATAGATGGAGAAGAGAGATAAACAATGCCTGGATTAGTAAAATTGTTGGTTACAATATGATTTTGTTACGTCACCATTTGATTAATCACGTGTGAAAGTAGTTGGTTTAGAATTTCTATTAAGATAAGTGTTTAGGAAGTTAAATGTTCAGTTATGTTGCAGTTCCTTGTTTTTAGGAGGTAGTTAGTAAGTTTACTTATATATTTGTGTGTTGTAATCAGAAGAAGGTATGAAATAGATTGTGATCTTATTGTGTTACTTTGGATAAACAAAATCACCAAAAACTTGTGTTATCTTGTTGTGATTATGTCATGAACATTAACATATTTAATGTTAAAGTTTTCAGTTGGAGATAAATAACAAATGCGTCTGGACAAACAATGATTGTAACCCCAGCTGTTTGATAAAAAAAAACAAAGAACAAATAGTGATTAATTATAATCATTTTGAATCATAAACTGAATTTTCTGCCATCCATAATATTTTCTACAGTATCCTGATCCAACTATGGATTACCATTTACGGTGAAATAAAACACGAGAGATAAGTGATGCACTACTTCTCTTCGGAATCCTGACGTAACTGCGGAAATCATTTACAAGAAGTGAGCCATCAAGTGCCGTAGCTATGTATAAAGTATTGTTTGTTTGCAACCTTATATCATTCATTTATTTCAGAAAATCACACATTTTATTCCTTCATACTGAATAATAACGAGAAGCGATACACATGTGAATCAAGGAAGCTAACATTCAAGCAGTACCATATTAGGGAATACTAACAGACTAGCACTCCATAAATTAATTTCTAATGACGTACATGCCATCAAATCAAATTTGTTCATTAGTAAAACCGAATCATCCGGTAAAAACCAACATGGGACGTCTTTACTTGGCCATGACTATATCTAGAAGATACTTGGTTGGAATCGTTCGTTGTACAACCTCTAGTTGTCATACCTCTCAGTAGAGAAAACATCCATAGGAACATAGAAAGGTTTTATCTCTAGCCTCTTCATATTTTTTAATGGAGTGGTGGAATTAACAGTAAAGAAATCCGTATTAGGAACTGTTCTGATTAATCTCTCTCTTTTGTTGCTCAAAGGTAACATCTTTAAAGTTTTATTTCTCCTTTTTTTGGTAATAAATATTACTCTCATGATCTAGTTGTTTCAAGAACTGAATAAGAATAGAGAAATTGCCATTATTTCTTAATGGTTAATGGTTCTGCTTGCAGGTGCCCAAATCTGCAAGTTTTTTCAATCAAATGCTGCCAAAATGTCACAAATGCATCTATTGGAAAGATAACATCACATTGGGTTATACTATGTTAGAGTATGACTGTCAAGAGTGTATGAAGAGAGTCAAAAACTATTAGTTTGTTCTTTTTTTTTAATTTATTTCTTGTTGAGTCAAAATCAGTAAAGCATTGACTCGATGCTATTGTTGTATTGACTTCTTTATATACCTTTTCTCCTATCTAATTATTCTGTGAAGAATTAAGAATAATTTTAATAGAAAAATGGTTTCTCTCTCTGACATGGTATCAGAGGAAAAACCATTCTAGGTTTTCCAATTCGATCCTGGAGTACCCAATTTTCTCTGTCAATTGATTAATTCATCATCATGTCAGTTTCTTGTTCTTGCACTTCTTCAGATCCTATTTCAGATCCTAAATCAGATCATAAATCAGTTCACATTTCTCTCAATTTCAAACCCCCAATTAAACTTACATCTACCAATTATTATTTATGGAAACCTCAAATCATCTCTTTACTTCGTAGTTATGATTTGTTTCGCTATGTTGATGGAGATTTCTCTTGTCCTGCTAAATTCATACGAAGTTATGGAACTCATATTCTTGCTTCTGATTCATATATTCCAAAGGATCTGGTTACTAATCCGTTATATACTTCTTGGCAACATCAGGATCAGGCTATTTACTCTTGGTTATTATCCGCTCTTACTGAAGAATGTCAATCTCAGGTACTTGATTGTTCTTCTTTCTGTGATATTTGGCGACGCCTTGAACTTGATTACAATGCTTCTACTTTATGCAGATTCATGGTGAACTTCATGACTTGAAGAAATGTAATGATTCTATGCAAGTTTATTTCAATAGAGCTTCTTCTTTATCTCATCAGCTAGATCAGATTAGTCGTCGTATTCATGATGATGATCTGGTTTTTCATATACTTCATGGCTTACCTAATGAGTACAATGCTTTCAATACATCTGTTAATACTCAACAATTAAAAAACCTAGATCCTATAACTTTAATCGGTCTTCTTGGACTTCTTTTATCTGAAGAATCTAGGTTAAATGAATCTTCATCTGTTGATTTAACAACTGCTTCTGCTAATGTTACTCAACAACAGTACTCTACATCCAATTCATTTCTTACTTCTTCTAGTCCTAATTATCAAAGAACTAATCCTTATCAAAATCAAATTTGGCATCCTAATTTTGGAGGTTATGGTCGTCCTTATTCTGGTGGTAGACATTCTTATTCTGGTGGTAATTTTCGTGGTCGATCTGGTTTTCGTGGTGGTTTTTCTAGTGGTGGTGGTCGTTCTTTTCGTGGTGGTAGATCTCCTCCTGGTGATTTCTTCCCTCCTTCTAATCCTCCTCCTGTTAGATATGACTACTACACTGTTTGTCAATATTGCAACAAGCTTGGTCATTCGGCTGCTGAGTGTAGAAATATTCGATTGGACTTTGATCTTCCTGTTCAGGCTCATCACACATTTGATGAAGAGTGTTATGATGATTCTTTTGATGAACCTTGGTTTCCTGAACCAGAAGAGTATGCTGTCTACAATCAAGATTCTTCTACTTCTAAATACTGGTTACCTGACTCTGGTGCAACTCACCACATGACATCTAATTTGGCGAATCTCAATCTTCACTCTCCCTATGAAGGTTCCGATCAATTCAAAGTTGGCAATCGCTCAGGTTTGAATACTCAACACATAGGTTCTACTTTATTTGTCTTTCCTACTGTAACATTTTTTATAACTAATGTGTTGCATGTACCATCTAAAACCAAAAATCTCATGTTTGTTCATCAGTTCTATAAAGAAATTCATTGTTATTTTTAATTTTACCCTGATGAGTTCTTTGTTAAAGACATTATTACACATAGAATTGCTTAGGGGTCCATTAAAAAATGGTTTGTATTGCACTTAGGCTCAGCTGACCTTAAACAAGTGTCTTTATCTCAATCTGTTATTTATGATTAGCATAATAGACTGGGGCATCCTGCTTATAAGACCTTGCGCCATGTTTCATCATCTGTTGATTCTTCCATCTCTTCTCATTTGTCACTTGGCATTCTTGGCCCCGGTATTTGTTCTGCTTGTCAATTGGCTAAGTCCCATCTTTGCAATTTCCATCCTCTTCATCTGATATTCATGGACCTTTAAAAATTATTCATTCTGATGTGTGGTTGTCACCGGTGTGTTCTATTAATGAGTATAAATATTATGTCTTCTTTATAGACTCTTATAGCAGATTCACCTGGATTGATCCTCTTGCCTATAAATATGAGGTATTTAGTACATTTGTGCAATTCATGACACTTGTTGAAAATTTATTTGATCGTAAAATTAAATATTTTTAGTCTGATTGGGGACCTGGGGGGGGGGGTATAGGCTTTTGTCTAATTAGTTACACTCTTATGGTATTAGTCATAAAATATCTTATCTTCATACACATCAACGGAATGGGAAAGTTGAGCGTAAACATCGTCACCTTGTAGATACTGGTTTGAATTTATTGAATCATGCCTCATTGCCTCATACGTTTTGGTTTTATGCCTTTGAAACTGCCAATTACCTAGTCAATAGGCTTCCTTCCTCAATTTTGAATCATAAAACTCCTCTTGAAACACTCTTTAAATCAGTGCCTGATTATGACTTTCTCAAAAAAATTGGATGTTCTTGTTATCCTTGTATTCGAACTTAGAACGCTCACAACTTGGAAAACAGGTCTGTTAAGTGTATCTTTTTAGGGTATAACTTATTGCACAAAGGATATCTATAAATCAATCCACCTACAAATAAGATTATTGTCTCTCGCAATGTTGTTTTTGCTGAAAATAAATTTCCTTATTCCTATATTTCTCTTCAACCTCTTGTCTTCCTCAAATTATTGCCACTTTAGTTTCTCCGATATCCATTGTTGCTTCTGACTCTGTTGTCTCTATCATTTCTCCTTCTTTAGTCAATTATGACCCTATCATTCCACCTTATGATTTTGTTCATTCCATAACCACTAGGTCCAAAAATGGCATCACTAGGATAAAAGCTTACACTACTTCTATCACTGAATCATCAGATGACTTGCTTGTTCCCACTAGTTTCACAGAGGCCAATAAAATTCCAGTTTGGAGGGAGGTTATGGTTGAGGAAGTTAATGCTTTAGTTGAGAATGAAACTTGGTCTTATGTTCTTCCGGATAAGTCTCAAACTTTAATAGGTTGCAAATGGGTTTTTAGGGTCAAGAGGAATGCTGATGGTACTATAGAGAGGTATAAGGATCAGTTAGTTTTCAAGGGTTACAATCAAATTGAAGGTATAGACTATCAAGATACCTTTAGCGCAGTGGTGAAACCAACTACCATTAGGATGATTTTGTCAATCAGCTTATATAAAGGGTGGAGTATCCGGCAATTGGATGTTAAAAACGTCTTCTTACATGGTCATTTAACTGAGGATGTTTATATGACCCAGCCTCCTAGTTTCATAGATAAGGATCATCCTGCTCATGTTTGCAAACTTAAGAAATCTCTTTATGGCCTCAAACAAGCTCCTCGGGCTTGGTTTGAGAGACTTAGCAATTTTTTGATTTCTAAAGGATTTCAGTCCTCCAAGACAGATACTTCTTAGTTTTTCAGAACTTCTTCCACTGAATGCTTGTATGTTCTTATATATGTTAATGATATTCTCGTCACTGGTAGTTCTTCAGTTAGCATTGCTTCTCTTATTTCTGTTTTCGGTATTGAGTTTGATATTAAGGATTTAGGGCCACTTTCATATTTCTTATGTATTGAGGCTACTTACAACTCAAATGGAATTCACTTATGTCAAAAACAATATATATTAAATTTGATGAATTCAACACCTCTGTCTCAGCGTACATATACTTTTATACCTGATTGTGCTGCCTTTAGTGATCATGTTCTGTGTAGAAGTGTTATTGGTGCTTTGCAGTATGTTACTCTTACGCGGCCTGACATTTCTTTTGTTGTGAATAAAGCCTGCCAACATATGCAAGCTCCTAGAAATGATCACTTGAGCCAAGTCAAGCTCATATTGAGATATCTAGTTGGGACTTTGGCTCATGGCCTACAATTCAAAAGGTCATCCTCTTTACAAATTCAAGCGTTTTGCGATGTTGATTGGGATGGTTGTTCGGTTGATAGCCGTTCGATTAGTGGTCTTGCTATTTTCATGGGACCAAATCTTGTTTCATGGTGTTCAAGGAAGCAAAATTCAGTTTCACGTTCCAGTGCGGAGGATGAGTACAGGGCAATTGTTGATGCCACTTCAAAGGTTTTATGACATGAAGTGGTCTCTCTCTCTGACATGCTGGCAGAACTGGATATTAGCTACTGTTATGAGACATCACTTGAATCCTTTGAGTTAATAGGAAGTAACTGTCCAAATCTCAAGATCTTGAATCCTTCTCAGCATCTCGGAATTGTACCCGATGATTACTTAAATGCTCACCCGCAGGATGGGGATATCGAGGCTGCTGCAATAGGAAAATTCATGCCAAATTTAGAAAACCTTGAGCTTCGCTTCTCTAAGTTAACAGTCCATGGACTTACTGCAATACCCGAAGGGTGTGTCAAATTGGAGTATTGGGATCTATGTGGTTGTGCGGACTTGACAAGCTGGGATATTGAGAATGTATCAACAGTATTATATTGCATGCAGGTGGACTGAAAATGGGAACATTACCCCCTTAGGTGATCTAAAATTTCTTTGCATAAAATTGTACTGTTCAAGTATCTTGCAAACGGTAGAACCATACATTATTCTGGGAGAGTCTGAGCAGCAGAGAGCCAAACATGTGCAAGAACATAAATTTAACTGCTAGGATAGTGAGAGGCTATGTCATAGTCTAAAAAAAAGATACTCAATGAATTTTAAGAAACCAAGATAAAATGTAGAAACATAGTTATTGAGGCGGCAAATAGAGTAAAATTAATATTAATATCTGTCGCGATGTGATCGTGTTGTGATACATCCTTTGTATTATCACTTTCAATAGGTAAAGACATATTATTACTTGAGTTTATCGAATGTGAAGCAGTTAAAGATATTATGAAACTAAATTAGCATGTGTTTTTTCTTTTCAAATTCGGAGTCTTGAAGCAGTTCAAACTCGCCCACATACGAGATAAACATTGCACAACAGTAGGACATCTATGAGGCCACGAAGTCGAACCAATACACAGAACTCAACGGTGAAGAAGTCATCAGCCAGTACCGGCCGTTATCCAGACCTAAGCAATGGGCTTCAATATGAAATGTAATAAATCACTATTTTATCGTTTCCATAATTCTATTATACAAGCAAGATTACATTTAATCATCTTTTAATAAACACTAAACACTAGATTTGTGCCCGTTGCGTACTTTTCATCACCGTTACCTTCAATTTTTGATTTGGTGTGGCGGGGCTTTGCTCTGCCCCGTCCCATCATGATGGAACGGTTAGGTTTACACTTTTTTTATCCTAACGTAGTCACGGTTTGTGAATATGGTAGGTTTAA
>JAJJMC010029127.1:57534-102429 GCA_023531435.1 Papaver californicum
GGAAGCGGGGATTTCCTCACTGTTTAACATAGGAGCTTTATTTGTCTAGGCCTTTAAGTTTTTAGATATATACATTGATGCTAAATTAATTATACTAAGCATTCACTTTTTATGGATCGACACAGAAACCACGGATAAGGAGAATTCTTCAGATAAAGACGGCACGAGGAAAATTAACGTACCCTGCAAAAGAAACTCCCACTCAAGTGTAGAGATCCCGGTAGTTTTGACATTCCCATTATTATTGGTAACACTAAAATTGATAAATCCATGCTTGACTTAGGAGCATCTGTTAATGTTATGCCTGTGTCTATTTATGAATCTCTGAATTCAGGTCCTCTTAAGAATACAAGTAGTGTTTTGCAACTAGCCGATCTTTCTAATGTTTACTCTAAGGGTATTGTTGAGGATGTTCTTATGCAGGTTAATCAACTTGTATTTCCAACTGATTTTTGCGTGTTAGAGATGAGTAATGGATCTCCGGATTCATCCATTCCATTGTTGCTTGGGCGTCCCTTTATGAGAACGGCTAAAACCTTCATTGATGTTGACAAGGGAATGCTAACTATGGAATTTGATGGAGAAATAATACGTTTCAACATTTTCAAGACGATGCGATATCCTAGTGATGTTAATTCTTATTTTTCAATTGATATTATTGATACTCTAGCGCAGAAAATGTTTGAATTGAATGGTTTAGATGCTCTAGAAACCGTTCTCACTAAACCGATTGATAAGAATGTGTAGTGTGGTAATGAAATTAGGGAAACCCTTGGTGATCTCAATTCACTACAAGAGGACCCAAATACTTATAAAGCTTTTCTTATATCTTTATAATATTCTAATGAAAAGATTGTACCCTCTATCTTGCAGGCACCAAAAATAGAATTGAAACCTTTCCCGAATCACTTAAAGTACTTATACTTGGGTGAGAAGGAAGATTTACCGGTTGTAGTTTCTAATAAGCTTACGGAAATGCAGGAACAAAGACTTCTTAGGGTGATAAGAAAGTACAAGACATCCATAGGATGGACAATTGCTGATATCAAGGGAATAAGCCCAGTTGTTTGTATGCATAGAATACTTCTTGAGGAGGGTGCAAAGCCAACTAGGGATGCTCAACACCGTTTGAACCCTCCGCTGATGGACGTAGTGAAGAAAGAGATTCTCAAGCTATTAGATGTGAGAGTTATCTACCCCATATATGATAGTAAGTGGGTAAGCCCGGTACAAGTGATACCAAAGAAGTCGGGCGTTACGGTGGTGCAAAATGATAAGGATGAACTTGTACCAACTCGTGTGCAAACCGGTTGGAGAGTTTGTATAGATTACCGAAAAATTGAATACAACCACTAGAAAATATCACTTTCCCTTACCTTTTATTGATCAAATGTTAGAGCGGTTATCCAGACACTCTCACTATTTCTTTCTTGATGGTTATTCAGGTTATAATCAGGTTGTGATAGCGTCAAAAGATCAAGAGAAAACCACTTTTACATGCCCGTTTGGCACCTTTGCCTATAAACGGATACCGTTTGGTTTGTGTAATGTTTTCACTTCTTTTCAAAGGTGTATGGTAAGAATCATTTCGGATTATGTTGAAAACATTATCGAAGTATTCATGGATGATTTTAGTGTCTTTGGTGATTCCTTTGATCTATGTATAAACAATCTTTCATTAATCCTTGAACGATGTGTTGAAACAAACCCTGTGCTTAATTGGGAGAAGTGCCATTTCATGGTAA
Source organism: Papaver californicum (assembly GCA_023531435.1). NCBI lineage: Eukaryota > Viridiplantae > Streptophyta > Magnoliopsida > Ranunculales > Papaveraceae > Papaver > Papaver californicum. The sequence goes on from JAJJMC010029127.1 coordinate 59,280, forward strand.
CACATGGCATTGTTTTAGGCCATATTATATATTCTAAAGGCTTGGAAGTATATAAATCTAAGATTGATCTTATTCATGCTCTAAACCCTCCCACTATGGTGAGAGAGATTCATGATTTTCTTGGTCACGCAGGATTCTATCGCAGGTTTATCAAGGTTTTTCCAAGATTTCATCACCTTTATGTCACTTGTTGACAAAAGATGTAGTCTTTAACTTCGACGAGAAGTGTTTGGCGGCATTCAATCGTTTGAAAAAACTTTTGATAACAACCCATAACATTAGACCAACGAACTAGAGTTTTCCTTTTGAACTAATGTGTGATGCTAGTGATTACGCGGTTGGTGCTGTTTTGGGACAACGTATAAGGAAGCTACCCCATGCCATTTGTTATGCTTTTAGAACACTCAATGAGGCCCAACAGAATTATACCACCACCGAAAAGGAGTTGTTAGCCATTGTTTTTGCATTAGAAAAATTTCACTCTTATTTAATTGGTACTACTTTTCTTTATAACCTGGTATTAGGTCGAGGTTGCAAAGCTGGTTCTTTATTTCTTCATACGGCTAAGTTCAGGTTTTTCTTCCTTCTCACCAAGTAACGTCGACTGCCACATGGGTTTGATAGTTTAGTTTTAAGAGAATTAAGGAGGGTTGCGTGAGAATTTTAAAGGCAAGACTCTGTGATGGTTTGGTTTGAGTTTGTTCGAGTTGTTGGAACTACCTAGAGAATCAGTCTGAGATGAAGAGGAAGAAGAAATGTGTTGTTGGGTCGTTAATTAAAAACAAGAAAGAAACGGGCTTTGTCCAAGAATGGGTTTGATGGTCACAGTTGAGATGAATTGAGTACAAATTGAATGTTGGTTTTGGTGACTCTGTAGTTTGATAGACAAAGAAGAATAACTGATTTTTGATTTGGCTGTGACTTGAAGCAACATGAAAGAGGTTGAGATTCAGAATCACAAATTGGAGAATGAGAAGATGTTGTTTGTTGTTGGTATGAGGTGATAGTGACAAGGGATTAGTGATGCTTATGAATGGTTAATGGCTGGAGTAAAGTTTATAAATGATTAGAATGAATGGGTTTATGTTGGACTGTATTAATTGCAGGGAAGGAGACGAATTGGATGATAAAATTCACCAAATTTCCATGACTGAATTACAACCGGAACTGCATATGAAATGCTCGAAAGAGTGCTTGAATGAGTTAGCCAAGAATGGAGGAAGAGTTTGAAGTAGCCTGTCAGTTTCACAAGACTAACAGGCCTAATTATATTCTTTGAGCTGAACTGCATTGTGGTGTTGGAATGGTTGGCTATGGTTTACATCCAAGGAATTGGAAAAGGTACTGGTGTTGTTTCAATGGGATTCTTGGTTGTTGAATGGTGTGTGTGTGTGTATCTGTTTTAATAGTAGTGTAAAGAGTATTATAGGGAAGTAGATATGAATTATTGCCCGAAGTATATGGTGCTAAGACAGGCTGAATTGGCTTGACAGTTTCAAAACTGACTGGCATATCAAGTAATGGACCTGGTGGGCTCTGAATTGGTCTTATCTTTTTGGGTTATTTTTAACCGAAGAAAGAGTAGCCTATGTTTGGATTTGGCTTAGGTTTAGAAACCGGTAAAGGCAGAGAAAGATTATAAAAATGGGGCTTTCTCTCATATCTTGGACACTACTGGTTTTTCTAGGGTTTTCAGCAATGAGATATTAAATACCAATTCTAGTTATTGATACGAATACATGTTTGTGAATGATACGATCACTTAACCAATATCTTCATCATCTTGATTACTTTCAACTATTTACTTTACTTTTGTTTTAGCTTTTACTACTTTCATAAATTCTGAAAAATCCCCCCTTGTTACTTAAGAAATTGAATAACAACAATAGCCTCACATGGAACGAATCCTTATTACTATTGAAATTAATCCATATTTTGTTAAAGTGAGAAAGTGAATATAATTTTGATGTGCTACGACACACATCAAATGTCACAGACCGGAAAATTCCGCCTCCAGCGCGTTGCGTTAGGAAGGTTAGAACTCCCCGATGCGCGATTTAAAAGAGAGTAACCGGACCTTAGAGCTTAACTTTTCGCTGGAAAATGCAGGTAGATTTTTGCTTTCCAAGCATGCCTTGTAAGCATTATACTCGAAACGTAGTTCCCACATCATTCAAGCTACGTTTATACCATTCCACCTCACCCTTGTTCTGCTAAGGGTGCAAGGCCATAAAAGCGAATGGTGAATGCCTTTGGGAAGCATCACATACTTACGAGCATTTTCCAGGCCTAACTCATGCCTTGGACTAGCACCTAGGCCATTTCAGGCCTATTTTTCGCTTCATCAAATCTGCTTCGACCATATACTGGAGCCTGCACTGATCTTGTTCTTTCCAAGGGTGCAACATCCAGGTACATGCTATTCCATGCCGCAACGGTTGCTAAGAAGTATAAACAATCCATCCAATGAAATTGAAACTACCTCATCAAGTGTGGCAACAATCATCTCTTTGACTTAGCATTGCCAATCCAGATGATACGAGTTACCATAATATCGCAATCACCTCTAAATTAGATGATATGAGCGACAAGGTGCTACACCTCAATGCATTGCATTACGGCTTCCTACGGACCCAACCCGTACCTTGAATGGATCAAGCATGACCGTAGTTCATCAAAGGGTCAATTTGAAAGGAACAAGCAACTCAAGTCTATTAAGGCAAAGCCAACATCATTTCCAACTTCATTGCAAGGCCAAAGGCCAAGCAAATCCTAGACCGTATAGGCCAAAGGACTTTCACAAAGTATGCAATAACTTGTGCATAACTATCGCTAGTTATTATATAAATACGCATTCACAAGTACGTAGCACGGTTGAATGATGTTTTCGCATAATTCAAGTTTTATAGGCTAAGCTATAAGCATATTGATGCTTATGCATCAAGTACGCTCCAACGTATAGGCCACATCGCATATATTTATATGTGCATTACCGCTCATGCACATTTAAGCTTCATCGGTTAAGCTACAAGCATATTGATGCTTATGCATCAAGTACGCTCTAACATATTGGCCACTTCGCATATCTATATGTGCATTACCGCTCATACACATTCAAGCTTCTCGGGTAAGCTACAAAAAGGAATGCTTTCATTTTTTTCCCCATCCAACGTCCCCTCCCAATATATGTCTTACTCGTATTTCTACAAGTAAATATAAGAATAGGAAGTGACATTCATCGACTGCACAAGGCCGAAAATGAAACTTTCTTGCCAAAGCCAAGCGAAAAATTCTCAGGTAAGCTACAAGTGAACATGCTAATGCATCACGGTGATGCATTCTTGGCTCGATGATGCATTCTCAATAATGAATCACAGTATAATAGTGCATTAGCACTATGATGCTCTCTCTTACGCAGCATTGGCTTAGTGATGCATTGAATCATGCATCACTGTATAATAGTGCATTAGCACTATGATGCTCTCACTTACGCAACTTTGGCTCAGTGATGCATTAAATAATGCATCACGGCATAATAGTGCATTAGCACTATGATGTTCTCACTTACTCAACATTGACTCGGTGATGCATTCTCAATAATGCATCATGGCATAATAGTGCCTTAGCACTATGATGCATTCATCGAATAGCGACATTGGCTCGGTGATGCATTCTCAATAATGCATCACGGCATAATAGTGACTTAGTACTATGATGCATTCATCGAATAATGACATTGGATCGGTGATGCATTCTCAATAGTACATCACGGCATAATAGTGCCTTTGCACTATAATGCATTCTTCGAATACGTATCACGCGTAATAGGGCATTGACACTATAATTCGAGGTCGAGGCATCCACACCCTAATGCATATCTGGGTAAGCTTTATAAGCTTAGGATGAAGCTTCATCCCTTGCCATGACGCATCCTTAAGTAAGCGTCATGCAAAAATTACGGGTGTTACATTCTTACTACCTTCAAAGAATTACGTCCCCCGAAATTTAACTCAAAACTATTGTGGACAAGCTTTATCGATTAAGGTTTCCTATGCATATGTCCCATTCCATGATGCACAGAAATCCTACAAGGGTCCAATGTTTGTTAATGAGGACAAATTAGAACCTTCTGAATATGCGTCTTATTCCGCATATCCCAAAATCCTAACAAGGCCTACAATTGCTATAAACGTCGATTGAGACCCTCCGAACATACGTCCCAATCCGCATGCTCGAGGATCAGCAAAGGTTTTATAACTACCAAGAGAAAATCAAATTGGATCCCTAAACATGCGTCCCATACCACATGCTCAAGAATGCTAAAGAATTTACTCAACACGAGATCATAAGTGGACGTCACATACCATACACTTAAGAGTCCCCAAAGTTCACAGAGGTTGAAAAGAGTCATCACAAATTGATAAGCAGTTCCTAGCGCAGTACTGTGAGGACCAAACTCTAATGCTAGTGCAGTAGGATGCAAGCCATCTTCCCTGACGATCTTCTACTCGTAAGTGGGAGCTAGACAACCTAACAACGCACACCGTTCCAGCGACGGGTGGGGATGATCAGTCACGTGCCAAGGGTAGTCGGGTACCAGCCACCGTTCTAAACGGGTTTTCTGGGAAACTCACAGAACTAGGTAAAGCTCCTCCAAATCTTAGTGGAGTAACTATCAAGTTATAAATTCTTTTTGTATATGCATTTGGCCTGATTTATCCACCCTATTTTGCGCACAACAGTTGGCCTACTCTTCCAACTTTTTCTATTTCCTTTGAAGAAAATTTTTGTAGTCATATTACAAATGCTCACTGACGAGTCCAGAACTCACAGTCCCTAGTGTTTTCTCGGAACTTGCTATGATGCCATTTATCATGGACCGGAAACTTCCTCCTCCAGCTCGTTGCGATGGGCAGGCCAGAACTCCCCGATGCATGATTGAAAAGAGAGTAATCGGACCTTAGAGCTTAACTTCTCGCTGGAAAGTGCAGGTAGATTTTTGCTTTCTAAGCATGCCTTATAAGCATTATACTCGAAACGTAGTTCCCACATCATTCAAGCTATGTTTATACCGTTCCACCTCACCCTTGTTCTGCTAAGGGTGCAAGGCCATAACATCGAATGATGAATGCCTTTGGCAAGCATCACAAACTTTCGAGCATTGTCCAAGCCTAACTCATGTCTTGGACTAGCACCTAGGCCATTTCAGGCCTATTTTTCGCTTCATCAACTCTGCTTTGACCATATGCTGGAGCCTGCACTGATCTTGTTCTTGCCAAGGGTGCAACATCCAGGTACATGCCATTCCATGCCGCAACGGTTGCTAGGAAATATGAACAATCCATCCAATAGAAGTGCAACTACCTCATCAAGTATGGCAACAATCATCTCTTTGACTTAGCATTGCCAAGCCAGATGATACGAGTTACCATAATGTCACAATCACCTCTAAATTAGATGATATGAGCGACAAGGTGCTACACCTCAATGCATTGCATTGCGGTTGCTTAAGTACCCAACCCGTACCTTGAATGGATCAAGCATGACCGCAGTTCATCAAAGGGTCAATTTGAAAGGAAAAGCAACTCAAGTCTATTAAGCCAAAGCCAACATCATTTCCAACTTCATTTCAAGGCCAAAGGCCAAGCAAATCCTAGACCGTATAGGCCAAAGGACTTTCGCAAGGTATGCACTAGCTTGTGCATAACTATCGCTAGTTATTATGCAAATATGCATTCTCAAGTACGTAGCACGATTGAATGATGCTTTCGCATAATTCAAGCTTTATAGGCTAAGTTATAAGCATATTGATGCTTATGCATGAAGTATGCTCCAACGTATAGGCCACATCGCATGTATTTATATGTGCATTACCGCTCATGCACATTTAAGTTCATCGGTAAGCTACAAGCATATTGATGCTTATGCATCAAGTACGCTCCAACTTATTGGCTACTTCGCGTATCTATATGTGCATTACCGCTCATGCACATTCAAGCTTCATCGGTTAAGCTACAAGCGTATTGATGCTTTAGCATCAAGTATGCTCCAACGTATAGGCTACGTCGCATTTATATGTGCATTACCGCTCATGCACATTCAATCAAAGCTCCCTCCATATATATGTTTTATTCGTATTTCTATAAATAAATATAAGAATATGAAGTGACATCCATCGATTGCACAAGGCCGAAAATGAAGTTTTCTTGCCAAAGCCAAGCGAAGCATTCTCGGGTAAGCTACAAAAAGGAATGCTTTCATTTTTTTTTTCATCCAACTTCCCCTCCCTATATATGTCTTACTCGCATTTATACAAGTAAATATAAGACTAGGAAGTGACATCCATCGACTGCACAAGGCCGGAAATGAAACTTTCTTGCCAAATCCAAGAGAAGCATTGTAAGGTAAGCTACAAGTGAACACGCTAATGCATTACGGTGATGCATTCTTGGCTCGGTGATGCATTCTTAATAATGCATCACGGCATAATAGTGCATTAGCACAATGATGCTCTCACTTACGCAACTTTGGATCAGGCATTGAATCATGCATCACGGCATAATAGTGCATTAGCACGATGATGCTCTCACTTACGTAACTTTGGCTCATGCATTGAATCATGCACTCTCACTTACGCAACATTGGCTCGGTGATGCATTCTCAATAATGCATTACGGCATAATAGTGGCTTAGCACTATGATGCATTCATCGAATAATGACATTGGCTCGGTGATGCATTCTCAATAATGCATCACGGCATAATAGTGCCTTTGCACTATAATGTATTATTCGAATACGCATCACGCGTAATAGGGCCTTGACACTATAATTCGAGGTCGAGGCATCCACACCCTAATGCATATCTGGGTAAGCTTTATAATCTTAGGATGAAGCTTTATCCCTTGCCATGACGCATCCTTAAGTAAGCGTCATGCAAAAATTGCGGGTGTTACATTCTTACCACCTTCAAAGAATTTCGTCCCCGAAATTTAACTCAAAACTATTATGGACAAGGTTCATCGATTAAGGTTTCATATGCATATGTCCCATTCCATGATGCACAGAAATCCTACAAGGGTCCAATGTTTGTTAATGAGGACAAATTAGAACCTTCTGAATATGCGTCCTATTCCGCATATCCCAGAATCCTAATAGGGCCTACAATTGCTATAAGCGCCGAATGAGACCCTCCGAACATACGTCCCAATCCGCATGCTCGAGGATCAACAAAGGTTTTATAACTACCGAGAGAAAATCAAATTGGATCCCTAAACATGCGTCCCATACCACATGCTCAAGAATGCAAAAGAATTTACTCAACACGAGATCATAAGTGGACGTCACATACCATACACTTAAGAGTCCCCAAAGTCTATAGAGGTTGAAAAGAGTCATCGTAAATTGATAAGCAGTTCCTAGCGCAATACTGTGAGGACCAAACTCTAATGCTAGTGCAGTAGGATGCAAGTCATCGTCCCTGACGATCTTCCACTCGTAAGTGGGAGCTAGCCAACCTGACAATGCACACCGTTCCAGCGACGGTGGGGATGATCAGTCCCGTGCCAAGGGTAGTCGGATACCAGCCACCATTCTAAACAGGTTTTCTGGCAAACTCACAGAACTAGGTGAAGCTCCTCCAAATCTTAGCGGAGTAACTAGCAAGTTACAATCTTTCACTAATCCTTGAACGATGTGTTAAAACAAACCTTGTGCTTAATTGGGAGAAGTGCAATTTCATGGCAACTCATGGAATTGTTTTAGGCCATATTATATCTTCTAAGGGCTTGGAAGTAGATAAATTTAAGATTGATCTTACTCATGCTCTAAACCCTCCCACTACGGTGAGAGAGATTCGTGCTTTTATTGGTCACGCAGGATTCTATTGGCGGTTTATCAAGGATTTTTCCAAGATTTCATCACCTTTATGTCACTTGTTGAAAAAAGATGTAGTCTTTAACTTCGACGAGAAGTGTTTGGCGACATTCAATTATTTGAAAGAACTTTTGATAACAACCCCTATCATTAGACCACCGGACTGGAGTAAGCCTTTGGAACTAATGTGTCATGCTAGTGGTTATGCGGTTGGTGCTGTTTTGGGACAACATATTTGGAAGCTACCCCCACGTTATTTATTATGCTTTTAGAACACTCAATGAGGCCCAATAGAATTATACCACCACGGAAAAGGAGTTATTAGCTATTGTTTTTGCATTAGAAAAATTTCGTTAATATTTAATTGGTACAATTTTTTATGATCATGCAGCACTTAGGTACTTACTTACAAAGAAGGATGTGAAACCTAAGCTCATTCGATGGACAATATTCTTACAAGAGTTTGACATCAAAATCAAAGACAAGAAAGGAATTGAGAACAACGATGCAGATTACTTGAGCCGTCTTACTGTAGACGAGGAAGCTGTCCCGTTGCGTAAAAGTTTCCCGGATGAGCAAATTTTCTCAATCATTGTCGCAGAACCATGGTGTGCTGATATTGTTGATTATTTGGTTTCTAAAAAAATCCCTAGTAACTTGTCTCGTGCCGAGATAGAGAAACTTAAGAGAATAGTGAACCAATACATATAGGATGATCCATACTTATGGAAACATGGTAGTGACCAAGTACTACGAAGGTGCATTCCCGAATCTGAATTTTATTTATCTTATCTTTTTGTCATTCTTATGCTTGTGGAGGACACTTTGGACCTAAGAGAACCACACTCATGGTTCTTGAGAGTAGATTCTATTGGCCTTCTTTGTTCAAAGATGCATATGTGTTTATACTACTTGTGATAGATGCCAAATAACAGGCAATCTAGGTGCTCGAAATCAAATGCCACAAACTTATATTCAATCGGTTGAAATTTTTGATTTATGGGGCATTGATTTATGAGTCCTTTTGTTAACTCTTTTGGTAATGTCTATGTTCTCCTCGTTGTTGATTATGTTTCTAAATGAGTAGAGGCAATAGCCACCCATACTAATGGTTCTAAAGTGGTTACAAATTTTGTTAAAGATTATATTTTGCAATATTTGGGACTCCGAGAGATATAATTAGCGATTGAGGCTCACACTTATGAAACAGGTACTTTTGGGACTTGTTGAAAAGGTACAATGTTTCGCATAGAATTGCAACACCTTACCTTCCTCAAACTAATGGAAAACTGAAATTTCCAACCGAGAAGTGAAATCCATCTTAGAGAAGACGATGAACCCTACAAGGAAGGATTAGAGTTTACGTCTCAATGATGCATTGTGGGCTTATAGAACCGCATACAAGACTCCTATCAGGATGTCTCCCTTTATACTTGTGTATGGTAAACCGTGTCATCTTCCCGTTGAACTTGAACATTAATCTTTGGGGCTATTAAACAACGCAATATGGAGATGGATGGTGCGGGACAACAAAGGAAGTCACAACTATATGAGCTATAAAAGATTCATAATGATGCATTTGAAAGCTCACGTATTTACAAGGAAAAGACGAAGGCAATTCATGATAATATGATTTCTAGAAAACAGTTTTGTGTTGGACAGAAAATGCTCTTGTTTAATTCTTGTTTACAGTTATTTCCCGGTAAATTACTTTCTCGTTGGATTGGTCCTTTTATTGTGCTTAATGTTTTTTCCCATGGTGCAGTAGAAATCTGTAGTTTGGCTACGGGCAAGGAACTTAAGGTGAATGGGCATCGGTTGAAGCCGTATTATGAGAACTTCACTTCGGAAGTTGTAGAAGGATGTAATTTTGTGGAAGCACTCCTTCTGGAGGAGTAGGAGCGAACAAGTAGAGAGTCGGGCTGACGACTTTAAACCAAGCGCAGCATGGGAGGCAACCATTTGGTTTAGTATTTCTTTTAATTTTCTTTTTTTCTGAATTTTTCATATCATTAATTATTAAAATTCCCACCTTGATTTTACATTAGATGATTCAATTTACATTGAGGACAATGTAAAGTTTAAGTGTGAAGGAGTGTTAAACATATAAAATTCTTAAGTATTCCCTTTTAGGTAGAAATTTTTTAACTTTTTTGTAACTATTTGCATGAAACCTCCAAATTTTAGATATTTTAGAGTCACTTAGTATACTTCTAGCTATGGTTACGTACAGAGTCCTTACCGAAATAAATGAACTTAGAAGTATTAGATAACTATATTGCGAAAAAAACCTTACCTTGTAGTTTGATTTGCAGTTGGCACCACTCTATTCTCTCTCTCGACAATAACAAGTCCATAGAAACACCATTATCATCAACAAGCAGAACATTACAAATTTGAAGAAAGTTGAAAGCGTTCAAGGTTTACAAGCAACACTACAAAAAAGACCAAATTCAGATTCAAAGTGAAGTAAAAATATAAGGAGAAGAATTCTATATACAAGTCGAAGACTAAGTACAAGAGTGAAAAATCAAAAGAAGTGAATTTCTGTGAAGTTTATGATAACGAGACAATACAAGTTATGAAGAATCAAGTGGTAAAGTCTTTTCCTCATGGCCATATTATTTTCATTGTTATTTATTTTAGTTTGTATTTCATATTTCTTGTATCAAAAAATATTCTGGAATAATAATAATAATAATAATAATAAATCTTTGTTTTTATTGTTTTAGTGTATATTTGTTTTTGTATTTATTCGTTAAGGCCGTGGGAAAGTAGAAATCTTTGAAGAAGTTTCAAGCAACACTACGCCATTCTGGCCATCTAGGGACGTTTATTTCCGACCCCAAGAATTTAAGCAATGAAATGTCTGTTGCAAAAACAGTGTTGCATATTGAAGCAAGGTCTGTTGCAACATATATAAATGTTGCTTAAATTATTTTTATACGTTGCTTAATCATAATTTAAGCAACGAATTTATTATATTAAGCAACGTTTATATAACCGTTAATTAGGATAACAAAACCTCATGTAGGGTCCCATAATAAATGTTACCTTCTTTTTATTGTTATGGAACATTTATATACGTTGCTAATGTTAGTAAAACTTAGCAACACAAAAGTCACCAACGTTTATATCCGTTGCAAATTTAGTTTAGGTTTAAAAAAATAAAATTGCATTGATAAATTCCTGCAGAATTCTGCACCTGTATACCATTTTAGACGAAGAAGAAATCCTAATTTATATGTATAGAAGAAATTATAAGAATCATAACACATTTGATTGATCACCATTAATAACCTTCAAGAACATTTGTTATAAACTAGGGTTTCAAAGTGTAAAAGGGAATCAAATGAATGACTAAATTGAAGTATGTAATAGATGATATAGTATAAACCCACAAAATTGACCAGAATTATTTAAAGATCAAGTATCAAATGTATTATGACAAATAAATTTCCATGCCAATTATGATAAAACAATTCTCTTACCTTTATTATATGGAGAGCCTCTTGGACACGATCATCATTTGTCCAATACCCAATGAGAAGATTCTTAATTTGATCATAGAGAATTGGAAAGATATTTAGACTTCACAAACTAAATTTCATATACAAGTAATAAAAATATTTGAATACGAAGAAGTGTATACCCGGCACCATGGAATAGGAAGCCCAGGCTCTAGTGAGGCGAAAACTTCTTCAATTGCTGAGAGGGATCGTCTATTATCAATTGGCTGTTTGGGTTTTGGTCTTATATGACCGCAATACTTCCCCTCATAAAAGTATCCTGAATTTATATTCGAGATACACTGACAACGGATGCAGAATCTTACAGAAAGTATGAGAAACCCTATGGAAGTATAGAGCAAACAAATACTAAATTATTTACCTCTTGGAAATTTTGGTGATCCTTTGAGCAATTTACATCGTCCAGATTAAAATTTAAATATTCCCTTTGCAATTCTCCTTCATTGACTGTAACTAACCAAAGGAAACAAAAATTACCTTATATGAATAAAAGAAACTTATATGTAAATATAAATCATGGTTAAAGCATCGAATTACCTCAAAGATTTCGTAAGATAAAAGGCCCATGCCATAAGCATACGGTACATGTGCATTAGTTTCTAATCATCTATCGGTGTCTGGATTCCCGAGTAAGTATCCTGGAAAAAAAATAAACACTTTGAAATATATGGTAAACATGAACGTATCAAAGAGTAATGATAATTCATCGATCATAAGTAGTGTTGTTTACACATAGTAAATATGTTACCTTTAAGTGGAGGAACGTATACTTTTGAATTTCAAATCTAAAATATGCAAAGTCAGTTGATCAAAATAAACTTTGAGATAAGAAATTTTGTAAATGAAAGAATTTGCAGCACACTGTAATATGAAAGAGTGATTATTGTATACCATTTATTAAATATTGTACGACGATTGGGACAATCTTGCTTGAATATGAATCACCACCAATGTAAAGAGGGTTGGATTTAAATTATGGATTCTCATTTAACCACTACATACATAGTATCCAATTGTTACATATACATTACAAAATTTTCAAGTAATTATCATGTTTGTAACTGATTGTTTCAAAGTTGAAGCATCCAACAATACCGGTATTTGATTCCAATGTAACCTTAATCAAAAATTCATAGATGCTTTTTGATGACCCTTTGTCTCTGATATATAAATTGGGTAAAGAATTTGAGTACAAGAACCCAGTATAAATAGGGGTATCCTGAAAGATTATGTTGGCAACCTGAGTCCATGAGTCTCTGTTCAACACTAATTTTGGCAATCTACAAACATATCCATTTTCGTCTATGTTTATAGGACATAAAAAATAATTGAAAGAGAAAATCAAAATATCAGCTAACCAATATTAAAAATGAGAGACAGCGACTACAACATGCGCCTACCTATCTCAAAAAGCAAACCACTGAGACTAGAGCAATGCGGGCCACCACTGAACCAGAAGATAAGAGGATCTTCTTCAGGCTTTCTTTCCGATTTCACAAAATAATAGAACATATCAACATCTTCATAACAATCATTTTTATTACTCGGCGAATCTTCTCACTAGTATTACTAACACTGATATACCTATTCGTAATGATTAATACCACACACATATAGATTATTATTACTGTTACAGTAACAATATCGTACAATTGACTGTATAAGAAAAGAACATCCCAACTAGAGATGAGTAGATGATAATAATAAATGATTCAAAGTAAGAAACTTGAAATAATAAACAAGGTTTCTTGAAATTGGTTTAGATTTTATTGAGAATATGTGATTTGAGTTCGCTTTTTATAGTTGAGATTCAATCAGCATTATACTTGTTGTGGCTAAACAGAGACGAACGACGGCGTTAATGATTAGTGGAAAATAAGAACCATGACATGTGGTGGTTAATTACTTGTTGGCTTGACTGTTTCGTCAAACATAATTTAAAGTCCTAAGATCTCTTTCTCGCAGACTTTTATCACTAAATTTACAGCTTTTGCAAATAAGAATTTTAGGGTATTTAACTAGTTCATGACTTATTGCTACCTCGTCTTACTTACAGATTGATAATCCATCTAATGAAAAGGTATTTTGTATCATGTTTAGTGACGGCCTTGGTTCTATTAGGTGAGACCTAGATAGTTGGTTTTAGAGTATCTGGTAATTCGTTACCATGGTCTCAGAGCCAATCTTGCTCACTTGTGAACAATTTCTTAACCGAAATGAGGTAGTAAGGTTATCCTAATAGGCTCATAAACATCATTAAAAGTACATCTCATTAAGGATACTATTCCATAATACTTAGATAAGATTACTGACATAGTAATAGTTATCAGTATTGTAGCCAACGAATTCATAAAGTTCAATACAACTCACTAATCAACTTAACACATAAACTTCATAATGGCAACATACTAAACAACCCCTACTTCATAACAGCAAATACGTGACACAATAAAAGTTTGAGAGCTAATAGAAATATGCACATATGCAACATGTGAACCATGAACGAGCCTAAGACAATGAGGCTGAAATATTAGTATTTAATTTATCTTTCGTATATAGGTCACAACATAAGTAATAAGACCCAGGTGTAAGCTAAATCCAAAACCATAAATACGGTAAACACAAATAAGATAAAGCACACACATGATTATCAATTTCCTGTAGTAAAAAAACTGAAGTTTAAGCCAACAAACCTCTATTCTCGCTGCAATGATCAGATTTCATGCACAATACCTAAGTAATCACCCAACAAAAAAAAAGGTTAAAACATCATTCAGATAAAAGGGTGACAAAACACATACAACAACTAAAGTTCGATGAACTGACATTTCAATTCCCTAGGAAAAGCGATTGTATTCGACAACTGACTTTGTTCACGCATGTAAGTAACTAGAAACTGATCTTTCGTATAGCTAGAGATCCCAAAATATGAGCACTGGAAACATTTAAACAATTGACACAACTTGAGCTGTTTCTTAACACTCAACGATACAACAGTAGCTGGGAGCAATAAGATACAAAAATTCCTGAACTTAATCTCAAAAACCACATCAACAAAGAAAGCTAAACAAATTCAAGAAACTGAAATAAAAACACATCTAAAACAACTTAAATCCCACCACATGACAAACCACAGAGTCTTCAAACAACTTTCAAAGACAAATCAAAGTAAACTAAACTAAATCAAAAAACTGAAATCGAAAATTACATAAAACTGGAAAATACAGAAAATACAAATAAACCAACTGAAATCAAAAGTAAGACAAAGTTATATCAATCAAACTTGATTAAGCAACAAAGTTATAGTTTATACCTGTCAATAAAGTTGGAATTGCAGATCAACTATCAACAAAGTTGGGTTTTTGATTTCAGGAACAAATTATTTTTTATAGGTCTACAAAAATTTGGAAGGTGGGTTTACAAATCTCGAATTCTGAAAGAGGGGTTGTGATTAGAATATCAGGAATTAGATGTATGAGGTCTTGATTTAAGTTTTTTTGTGAAAACAGAGAAGATCTCATCACAGTTTCTCTAGGTTTGGAAGGTTTGGAAAAAACTGCGTTTTGGAAAGAGAGAGATGAGTGAGAATCGAGTTCTATTTTTTGGTTATCTTTTTATCTGAAATAAGGAAACTTAAATTAAATGAAAGAAAAAAAATATTTTTTTACTTAGTGGTTAGAGTAATATGAGTGAGTTGATTCAAGTTTAGGAGGGAAGTGAATTATTAGAGTACTAAAGTTAGTAATGGATTATTTTATTTTAGGGGGAAATTATTGGGGATTCAACTTTGGAAGGGAAATAAACTATTAAAGTAAAGTGAGTGATGGATTTTAGAGGGGAAATAATTGGGGATTTAAGTTTGGGAGGGAAGTGAATTATTAGAGTAATATGAGTGATGATTGTTGTTGTTTTTGGGTGGGGATTTAACTTTGGGAGGGAAATGTGTTAGCAAAATTTCTACAAAAAATTGAATTAGAAAAAAATCAGATAATAAAATTGATTATCCTTAATAAAAATTATTAAGAAAATTAAATTTACACTAATGCCACAATTCACAACAAATATATCGTTGCTTAATTATTGTAAAATAAATTCCTAATTAAAGCAATGTTTTTCTTAATGTGCAACGTATATGGACGTTGCTTAATTTGCAGCGTCTATATACGTTGCAAAGCCAAAAAACAAATGTGGCAGATTTCCTGATATGGCGTAGTGCAACAAGAATTTGAGAAAATGGGTTAGAATTGTCGAAGTTCTATGAAGTTCAAGAGTTCATCATCTACAGTTAGGGTTGTACATGGCCGGTTTCGGTTCGGTTTCAGGCCAAACAAAAACCGAAACCGTTAATGTTGGTTTCTAAAAAACTTACCATAACCGAAGCATTAACCGTGGGTTCGGTTTCTAACCGGTTCTATCCGGTTTCGGTTTATTCCAGTCGGTTTCGGTTATCAGACTGTTTATGTCAGTTTCCTGAAACTGACAATATAAATTAAAAAAAAACAGACATTCTCACATTCATACTTCATAAAATTCCTGCAAACATTCTCACATTCATACTTCATAAACATTCATAAACAAAACACAGGAGTAGATACCACCACTTGGAACATAAACAGAACACAGTTCCAAAGAATCCACAATTGTTTGCACACAATCTGTGTTCTAGTGGAGTTTGACATCTTTGTTCTTCTGTTATTTTCTCAAAGGAAGATAACACCGTCTTTGATTGCTGGCTGCTTAGTTTTCTTGTGAGTAAAATTCTTGTCTCTCAAAAGTATTGAAAACCTACAAACTGAAACAAACACAGAACCTAATTAATTCAGTTTAAAAATCAACAAACAACATCGTAAAATTTTCAACTTGGACATATTATTTCAAACATTAATAACCTCAACTTAATGTCCAAACAAGTCTCAAAGAAATCAATCGAAAACTGATAACCTAACCTAATAAGGTAGAAACTACTCAGAAGTACAAAATGAGAATTTAAACTAAAAGCTTCAAATTTTAATCCATCTAAGAACAGACTCCTCAAAATATGATTTACTTCTTGCACAAACCACATAATAAGAACATGTCATATGACTCGCAATTCTTACCACAAAATGGAACAATACAGAACTTTCCCTTCAGTTCAAAGGTGTAAGGATGAGGACAATACATAATTTTCCCTATAGAACAGAACCTACAGAACAATACAGAACAACACAGAACTTTCCCTACAAAACAATAAAGAACTTTCCCTACAGAACGGAACCTACAAAACAATACAGAACAACAAAGAACTTTCCCTACAGAACAATACAGAACATAAGCATGTTGTAACATAAGAATAACAAAATGATAATCTATGATAATACCAGAAAGAAAGTATAACATGATATGAATACTGAAATTAATCCTAAATGACAACAAAATAACCGAACAAAGATATAATTTCAGTAACCCCATGAATCCAAAGACAAAATCTCATCCACCATTAACCAAATAAGTCTCAGAATACCACTTATCATTCAAAATTTTAAGCACCTAACAAAAAATTAAGTATGAGCTTCAGGAAAAAAAAAAAACTAAAATGTAGTTGAAAATAAAAACACCCTAAACCCTAAAATGTACTTGGAAAAAACATATAAACCTGAAAACACTGTTGGCCCTAACTTTTCTTCCTCCCAAAATGAAAAGAGCTTAAAACCTGAGTTTATTAAAGAACCACCTGTTTTTACCAGTCTAAAATGTATGTTAAAGCTTACATAACTTGCAGTTCAGACTCAGCAGACAACAAATTCATAAATCACTCATTCAACTTTTAGTTCTCATTTTGAGAACCATACAATTTCTCAAATGACACCTTACAGAACCGCAATCCCACAGGCCACCATATCAAGCCATCACTCATTTGTGAGAGAAATTAAGAGTTGAAAGAAACCAAGAAGAACCCACAACATAACATAACATGCACCATTACTAAAAATTAAACTAAGATTGAGAACCCACAACAAATTAGAGTTCTTTAAATTTCAGATGAACCCTAATTTTTAAATTCTAAGTAATAGTTAGAGAAACAAGTACTTACTGGTGTTGATTGAGAATCTAAATCTTCCATGATTGAATCAAATGAAGGGACAACACAGATGGCTGCAAAATCAATCATGCAAAATCAATCAGAGAGGTTGTTGCAGGAAGAAGTTAGCTCTGAACAGGAAGAAGCAGAGACTACAGATATCACATACCTTTTACTGATACAGGAAGAAGCAGGAAGAAATTTGAATCGATTTGTTTTCTACTGAGCAGCCATGGAGAAGAAGAAGAAGAAGGTGGGAGGCTATTGTCGGCTGTCGAAGTGAAGAAGATGAGGAAATGTGAATTAGGTTTAGGTGATGTTTATATATCAGGGTGATTGGAAGGTGTAGATTTAATCTATCAAGCATACTAAAATCTATATCAACGGTCTCTAATTTCTGGTTTACCATTGGTATTTCTGTTCGGTTTTTGGTCAAACCAAAACCGAAACCGTTACTATCGGTTTTTTAGTTTTTTTAATCAAAACCTTCCACTACTAAACGGTTCGATTCGGTTTCGTCCTAATCGGTTCGGTTCAAGTCGGTTTTAGCGGAAACCCATTACCATGTACAAACCTATCTACAGTTGAAACCGAAGCCCAAGATGAAGATGTTTCTATGGGACGTTGTGAGAGTGGTGTTGATTGTAGATTGCATGAGAAGGTGAGTGAGCATTCTCGTCCTCGCATAGTGTTTGATTTCCTTTCATAGAGATCATCTTAAAACAAGTATTTTTCTTCCCACGTTTCTATGGGATATTCAGATATGATTCAGAAGGTTTTCCCTTCCCACCATTCAATGTGTGCAGGATTTCTATCTTCATTCCTGCCTGCACACATGAGAACCATAAAGTGCGTCTTACGAGTGTCAATTTCATAAAACAATATTGGTGAGGCATAAGTATCTGATCGCTCTCGAACCTGAATTCTTTCATATGGTGGTTTTCTCCTAACTCAAGAGTTAAGCATGAGAATAATGTTCTTTGATAAGTCTAACTTCTTATTATTAGTGTGAAAAAACTTTGTATCCTCTTATCTTTTTGGATGCATGTGCTTTGGAATACTTGAAAGTTGGAGTAGGTTTTGTGGGTAAATCTCTAGTAAACCCCCACGAGACTATAACTCGTCCACTAGAGACACCTAGGGGTTTAAAGGCTTGTTACACATGCTAAATTTAATTGTATCCTCAATGAAATGGAGTTGTATATCTTTGTTTTGTTTAGTTTAGTTTGCTCGAGGGATATCAAAAGGAAAGTGTGGGGGAATTTGATAGGTGCATAATGTGTATTATTTGATTATCAATTTCTTATGATTTTCTTAGTTATTTCTCTTGTATTTTGTGTATATTACGCTTGTTTTCTATTTTATAGGTGTTTTGGAGTCATGGTAAGAAAAAGAAGAGAATTGAGAGTCTATGACATAGTTCGGAAACATTGGATGTTGATGGACTCGAAGTTAGGAAGGCTAGAAGCTTGTAAAGTGTGAAAACAGAAAATTACTAGGGGTCTTCCGAGTTTACAAAACATTATAGAGAATTACTAGGGGGAGGGTTACTGATATATAGACATGTGTTATATGGAGTCAAATATTATATGTGGGCTACTACTTTTCTTTATAACCTAGGTATTAGAGCAACTAAAACGGACGAGGGTACCAAAGAGTAAATATTACATTTACTCTTTGGTCGCCCAAAAAGAGGCGCAACGGGAGAGTAAATTTAGTTTTTCGGCGAGTATAACTACTGTTCCAGAGAAGTTTTTCTCCGAAACTTATATATACTCGCACGCTTTTGTAAGTGGACATTAACAAGAAACGCTTCATTATGACAGCGTTTAGAAACACGGATGCTTGCGCAGAGAAGCGTTTGATGAGACGCTTTGGCAGAAAAGCGTATGAAGTAACGCTTAACTAGAAGAACGCTGGTCGGAGAAACGCAAGCTAGAAGAGTGTCTCAACCAGACGGCCATTTACGAAAACGCTTTGAATACAACGTCCCCATAAGAGGACGCTTAGTCCGGCGCTCACCCAAGACGAGCGTAAGGATGAAACACTACTCCAGATGAACGCCTACATATCAAGCGCATCCTTAGGTGGACGTCCCAAGTAGACGCTTCTCCAGCTGGGCGTGGCAACAAAACGTCCACCATAAAGAGCGTTTTGTTACCGTTGTAAACTTTCCGACAAAAATTTTACCGTTGTTGAACGTTGTAAAATTTAACCGTTGAACGGCTAGTTAATTCGTAATGTATATAAACGAGTTGCCGTAGTATGTTTCATCTACACAACAACATTTCATAATTCAGTTACAACAAAGAAAGAAATTTCTAAGGTTTTCAAATTTTTGGTCATTCCAATTTGTTTGTAATCACTTTCATTAATGGGTCCAAAACCAAGAGGTCCAAATTTTACTGTTAATGAAGATATAACCATGTGTAGGATTCATTTATCAATATATCAAGATTGTAGTGTTGGTACTGATCAATCAGAAGATAAATTATGGTCTCGCATCAAAGATGGAATGAAAGAAGTTATACCTTCAATGGCCGATCGGAGTTGGACCTCTATTCAGAAACGGCTTCAGGGAATAAGTAAATATGTGGCTTTTTACTCTGCAAAGGAGGCTGGAGTGGAACGTGAACACCATACTGGATAGGGTCCAGAAACAAAGGTATGTGGAGACTTAAATTTTATGCACTGCCTTATTAAAGTTTTGAATTGTATGTGATGCACTAACTATTTTCTAAACAACAATAAACAAAGTGTAGAAGTAAGGAGGCTATTCAAGGAAACTAATAGTGGGAAACCATTTAAGCACGAAGAGTGCTACGCAATTATGTTAGAAAACATCAAATATTCAAGACGATCAACAGCTGTTTTCGATTCATCACAAGCCGAAGAAGATTCGGATACCAATGACGATACTCAAAAAAGACCTTCGCCAAGCCAAGGCCAATGGAGTGGATACGAAGAAATAGGAGATATACCTAACATGTATCCTCGTCCAATGGGAAAAAAGAGGCTAAACGTTTGAAGCAAACAGGGAAAGCAAAATCCATTGCCCAAGCCGATGCCTTGGACACAATTATTAACAACCAAAGAAACTTCAACAACAGTTATATGGAAAATGCTAAAAGGAAGAATGATCAGAGAGAAGCAAAAGAGGAGTATCGTATAATGATGACGGACGTCTTCCATTTGGATGCCGCAACAAAAGAGTGGATTGAAATTAGGAAGCAAGAGATTTTACAGAAAAGAAGAGAATCTCGTCTTACCTAAACAGTATTAAACTTCGAGTGTAACAATCCTTTCATTAATGAAAATTCTGACTTTTGAGTTGTGAAACTGATTTTCAGTTATTCATAAAAACAGAACACAACTTTACATTAAGATATCTCATTTTCACATGAGTAACGGTTGAACTTAGCACGTGCAACATGCCTTTAAACCACTAAGTGCCCCTAGTGGCCGAGTGGTGTCTCGGGAGGGTTTACAAGAGATATACCCACAAAACCTATCTGCATGGTTTACTAATTTTTCATACTTCACCGAAATCCGACCATAAATGTTCGATCAAGTCAGTTTATAATCGAATATGCGTTTCTTTGCTATGTACTGCAACTCGGCGTTGGTGACTTGACATCCTCGACAGTTCTGCAGTTTCTTGACGGGATATATTAACCGGTGCATGGTAGCGCCCTTGATCATATTCATGTGGCCAATCACCGGGTTGACGTTCATCCTCCACAATCATATTATTGAGAATAATAACAATTTTTATTATATATGCGAGTGCGTCCATATTCCATATTCTTGCTAGTTGTTTAACGATTGCAAATTGGTTTTGCAATACCCCAAACCCTCGCTCCACATCTTTCGGCAACCCTCTTGCATAGCTGAGAATTTGTATTTCTTATGTGAATCTGGATGCTTGATCGATATAATAATGGTAGCTATCTCTGGGTATATCCCATCACCCAGATAATACCCCATATCATATTGGTTCCCATTAACCTCGAAGTTCACAGGTGGTGTTTTCCCTCTGATAAGGTTTTTAAAAATATATGACCGGTTCAGTACATTGTATCGTTGTTGGAACCAGGCATACCAAAAAAAGCATGCCAAAACCAGAGATCTTGTGAAACCACTGCCTCCAATACAATACTTTCATCGCATTTGTAGGCAGTATAGGCACCCGATTCGGCTGATGGACATCTATCACATTTCCAATGCATACAATCCACACTACCGAGCATTCCAGGAAATCCCTTATCTTTGTTCTGGTTAAGCAACAGTTCTACATCCGCAGCAGTTGGGTTGCTCAAATACCGTTCCTCATATAAATACATAATCGTCAAACAAAACCGTCGTGTTGCCTCAAGAACCGTTCTTTCTCCGATGCGTAAGTACTCATCTATTGCATCCGCCGCAGATCCATAAGCCAACATACGAATTGCAGCAGTAATTTTCACGTGTGGGGTTAATCCAAAGCGCCCGGCCCCATCCCTTTTTTGAACGAAATAAGGATTAACTGCTACTATATCCCGCAAGATACGGTTGAACAATTGTCTTCGCATTCGAAATCTTCTACGAAACACATTGGGAGGAAAAGTCGGGTTTCTTGAAAAGTAATCTTTCCATAGTTGTCTAGGTTCGTCCTCACGATTTTTTTCTATTTCGATCCGAGTACGTGGCCAGTCAACTAAGTTAGGTCGAGGTCGCAAAGATGGTTCCTTATTTCTTCATACAACTAAGTTCAGGTTTTTCTTCCTTCTCACCAAGTAAAGCCGACTGCAACATGGGTTTAATAGTTTGGTTTGGAGAGAATTAAGAAGGGTTACGTGATAATTTCGAAGGCAAGACTCTGTGATGGTTTGGTATGAGTTTGTTTGAGTTGTTGGAACTTCCCGAGAGAATCAGTCCGAGATGAAGTGGAAGAAAAAATATGTTGTTGGCTCGTTAATTAAAGACGAAAAAGAAATGGGCTATCTCCAAGAATGGGTTTGATGGTCACAGTTGAGATAAATTGAGTATAAATTGAATATTGGTTCTAGTGACTCTGTAGTTTGCTAGGAAGAGAAGAATAACTGATTTTGGGTTTGGATGTGACTTGAAGCAACATGGAAGAGGTTGAGATTCAGATTCACGAATGGGGAATGAGAAGATGTTGTTTGTTGTTGGTATGAGGTGATAGTGATAAGGGATTAATGATGCTTACGAATGTTTAATGGCTGGAGTGAAGTTTAGAAATGATTAGAATGAATGGGTTTTCTGATGGACTGTATTAATTGCATGGAAGGAGATGAATTGGATGATAAAATTTACCAAATTTCCATGATTGAATTATAATCGGAATTGCACATGAAGTGCTCGAAAGAGTGCTTGAATGAGTTAGCCAAGAATTGAGGAAGAGTTTGAAGTAGCCTCACAAGACTGACATGCCTAACTATATGCTTTGAGCTGAACTGCACTGTGGTGTTGGAATGGTTGGCTATGGTTTATAGCCAAGGAATTGGAAAAGGTACTGGTGTTGTTTCAATGGGATTCTTGGTTATTGAATGGTGTTTGTGTGTGTGTGTTTGAATGGTAGTGTAAAGAGTACTGTAGGGAAGTAAAGCTGAATTATTGCCGAAAGTATATGGTGCTAAGACAGGCTGAATTAACTTGTCAGTTTCAAAACTGACATGCATATCAAGTAATGGACCTGATGGGCTCTGAATTGGGCTTAAATTTTTGGGCTTTTTTTAAGACGAAGCAAGCGTATCCTATGTTTGAATTTGGCTTAGGTTTAGAAACCGGTAAAAGCAGAAAAGGAATATAAAAGGGGGCGCTCTCTCATATCTTGGAGACTACTAATTTTTCTAGGGTTTTTGACAATGAGATATTAAATACCAATTCTAGTTATTGATACAAATACATGTTTGTGAATGATACAATCCCTTAACCAATATCTTCATCATCTTGATTACTTTCAACTATTTACTTTACTTTCATTTTATCTTTTATTACTTTCATAAATTCTGAAAAATCCCCCCTTATTACTTACGAAATTGAAATTGAATAACAACAATAGCCTCCCTGGAACGAATCCTTCTTACTATTGTACTTAATCCATATTTTGTTAAAGTGAGAAAGTGAATATAATTTTGACGTGCTACGGCACATATCAAATTTTGGCGCCGCAGCCGGGGAGGCAGTGGGTTGTTATTTTAGTTTTGATTTCTTATTTCATTTTTTAACTTAGTTTTTCTAGAACCTATTTTTCAGGTACTATTTATTTGGTGATGCTTAAAGAGGGAAGACCAAGTTAAATTGGTATACGTCTTCGATCAGGCACTTTACACAAAGACTTCGTTCGAGCGATGAACACTCTGCTTCCTCCTTCTTCATCAACAAGCGAATTTGCAGATTCAGACGTAGAGGAAAAACAAGAAGCACTGGGTTATCGTACACTTGAGGATTTAGCCTCTCAAAATCTAGATACGCAGAAATAGTGTATTCAAACTACATCAACCTTCGAGATCAAGCCAGGGTTGATCCGTGAGCTGCCCAAGTTTCATGGAATAACTAATGAAGATCTAAATAAGCATCTTATGGAATTTCATACCATAGCCATGGTCATGCTACCTGCTGAAACTGAATCAGATGGAGGTATGCTACGAGCTTTTCCTTTCTCGTTAGTAGACACTACCAAGAAATGGTTGTACTATTTGCCTACTAGTAGTGTTATAACATGGACCGGTATGAAAAAACTTTTCTTAGAGAGATACTTTTCTACATCAAATACAACACAGATTCGTAAAGAGATTTGTAGCATCAAGCAGATGGCAGTTTAGACATTGTATGAGTGTTGGGAACGTTACAAGAGATTGGTGGCCAGCTGCCCGCATCACCAATTCATCGACTTAATGATAATTCAGTACTTCTACGAAGGTCTTCAACCGAGTGATAAAAACCTCCTTGACGCTGCAGGTGGTGGTGCATTAGTGAACAAGACTGTAACACATGCGAAAGAGTTGATTGAGAACATGGCAGCAAATTATCAATAATTTTAACACTGTGGGTCAGAACCACTCTCAAGGAAAGTTAATGAAGTTAGCGAAGTTACCGAACTCCATTAACAAATGGGAAATATAGCAGCAATGATGCAACAAATTACAGCTGCGGTGGTACCATCTTCTTCAACTATTGAAGTCGACAATTAATAAGCTAACACCATCTTCCCAAATCAACAAAGAAGGTATGATCCTTATTCCAACACTTACAATCTGGGATGGAAAGATCACCCCAACATTAGTTATGCGAACAAGCAAGATGTCGTTCAACTATCTTCTTTCAACAATCAAACTAGGTTCTAACAACAATAATTTCAACCAAGACAACAACCTCAAATTAATAACTCAAGCTTGGAAGAAACTCTGAAAGCGTTTATGCAAATGACCGATAATGCTATCAAAGACTTACAAACGCAAGTTGGTTTTATGGCTAGAGAGTTGAATAAAGTGCATGAACAAAATAGTGGGAAACTCCCTTCTCAGCCTCTTGTTAACCCAAGAGATAATGTTAATGATGTTACATTGAGAAGCAGTACACAACTTGTGCAACCCAAAACTACTGTTATGAGCGATAAGAAGACTCAAAAATAGCAAATTTTGGACGGAGAAACGATGATTCTCCTTAAATTCATAAGCCGAAGCAACAATAGCCTATGTTTGGATTTGGCTTAGGTTTAGAAACCGGTAAATGCAGAGAAAGAATATAAAAAGGGGGCTCTCTCTCATATCTTGGACATTACTAGGTTTTCTAGGATTTTTGACAATGAGATATTAAATACCAATTCTTGTTATTAATATAAATACATGTTTGTGAATGATACAATCCCTTAACCAATATCTTCATCATCTTGATTACTTTCAACTATTTACTTTACTTTGTTTTAGCCTTTATTACTTTCATAAATTTTGAAAAATCCCCCCTTGTTACTTAAGAAATTGAAATTGAATAAAAACAATAGCTTCCTATGAAACGAATCCTTCTTACTATTGTACTTAATCCATATTTTGTTAAAGAGAGAAAGTGAATATAATTTTAATGTGCTACGATACACATTACTCGATCTCTCTGTACAATAAAGAAAAACCCAATTTTGATCTAAAAAACAAGTTCAAAAATTATACAAAAATCCAACCGAAATCAGTTTCTTCATAGTGTGAGAAGATCATCACTTCAACCTAACAAATAAAACAAAAAAAAAACAAAAAAAAGGACAACTAGGATTTGAAAATTCCATTTTGATAGATTGATAATTGTCACGTTCAAGAACAACATAGATTTTGAAGACTTAATCAAAGGTAAACACAGATAATTTGTTTAAATTTCATTTGATTTTTATTTTTTTATGGTTTTCTACCTAATTTGTCTTAAAATTCTTCGATCAATTTTCTGATACAAGTAATTTTAGATCTATATCATGTTTGAGAATTCTCTGATCTTTATATATGATTTGATTATATTTTTTATGATTAGTATCATGTATATGAAATTATAAGTTGTTTAATTTAATTCTGTAGAGATTTGGGAAATTTGGGATCTTAATACAAAGTGTTTTCTGGTCACCAATAATTTCATCTGGGAGATCATGAAAATAGAGATTGAATCATTGCTTAAAAAAGAATTAGACACTAATGATGTGTAAGTCATTATGTTACATTTCCAATGCCTACTAATTTTGTAACTCAAAAGCTAACTAGGAACATATACATACTTCATGAGTCTACTCAAGTTTGTTCGTTTTTTTCCAGTAAACTATAATGTTATAGATTAAGTATCTCTTGAAAAGAAAATTATCGTGACTAAAGAAAACAAATATTGTATATCTTTGTGGTAGCTCTTAAAATTTTTAGACCAACAATATTTACAGTTCATTGACAATATGATATGTTAATCATACATAGCATATCTACATAGTGAGGTTTAATTAGATCACTACTACATATCACTACTAATGTTGTATCTGACCATGTCAGAAACATTGAGTTGGTAAAGATTATTTAAAAAGTACGCAGTCTCACTCTATGACAGATGGAATGAGTAAGCTTCTACATACAATCACACAAAGGTTTTGATGACAATCTGTAATCATATTATGCTACTTGCAACCGGGTCTGTAACACCCTCAATTTTAGCATGGCGCTTACTCATGGACGCGTCATGGCCTGGGTTGAAGCTTCATCTTAAGCTTATGAAGCTTACCCATATGTGCATTAGGGTGTGGATGCCTTGACCTCGAATTATAATGTTAAGGCCCTACTACGCGTGATGTGTATCCGAGGAGGCATCATAATGCAAATGCACTATTATGCTGTGATGCATGACCCAATGCATTACCAAGCCGAAATTGCATAAGTGAGAGCATCATAGTGCTAAGGCACTACTATACCATGATGCATGACCTAATGCATCACCGAGACAAAGTTGCGTAAGTGAAAGCATCGTAGCGCTAAGGCACTACTATACCGTGATGCATGACCCAATGCATCACTGAGCCGAAGTTGCAGAAGTTGGAGCATCATAGTGCTAAGGCACTACTATGCCGTGATGCATGAACCAATACATCACCGAGCCGAAGTTGCATAAGTGAGAGCATCGTAGTGCTAAGGGACTACCATGCCGTGATGCATGACCCAATGTATCACCGAGCCAACGTTTGAATAAGCGAGAGCATCTTAGTGCTAAGGCACTACTATGCCGTGATGCATGATCCAATGCATCACTAAGCCGAAGTTGCATAAGTTGGAGCATCATAGTGCTAAGGCACTATTATGCCGTGATGCATGATTCAATGTATCATCGAGCCAATATCGCTATTTGATAAATGCATCACAGTGTTAAGGCACTATTATGCCGTGATGCATATCGAGAATGCATCACCGAGCCAAGAATGCTCGGCTTTGGCAAGAAATCTTTATTTTCGGCCTTGCAGTCGATGGATGGCCCTTACCTTTCAAATATTTATTTGTGGAAATGCAAATAAAACATATATATGGAGGGAGCTTTGCTTGAATGTGCATAAGCGGTAATACACATATAAATGCGATCTAGCTTATACGATGGAGCATACTTGATGATCATCAACGTGTTTAATTATAGCTTACCCGAGAATGATTCGCTTGGCTTTGGCAAGAAATCTTCATTTGCGGCCTTGCAGTCGATGGATGACCCCTACCTTTCTAATATTTGTAGAAATACGAATACAACATATATAGGGAGGGAGCTTTGTTGGAATGTGCATGAGCGGTAATGCACATATAGATATGCGAAGTGGCCAATACGTTGGAGCATACTTGATGCATAAGCATCAATATGATTGTAGCTTAACCTATGAAGCTTGAATGTGCATGAGGGGTAATGCACATGTAGATATGTGAAGTAACCTATACGTTGGAGCATACTTGATGCATAAGCATCAATATGCTGGTAGCTTAGCCGATGAAGCTTGAATTATTCAAAAACATCTTTCGATCGTGTTACTTACTTGATAATGCATACTTGCATAATAAAATAGCGATAGTTATGCACAAGCTAGTGCATATCTTGCGAAAGCCCTTTGGCCTACACGGACTAGGCTTTGCTTGGCCTTTGGCCTTGCGATGAAGTTGGAACCGAAGTTGGCTTTTCCTTAATAGGCTTAAGTTTTTATCCCTTTCGAATTGATCCTCTGATGAACTACGGTCATGTTTGATCCCATCAAGGTAAGGGTTGGGTACGTAGGCAGCCGTAACGCAATGCATTAAGGTGCAGCACCTTATCGCTCATATCATCTAATTTGGGAGATGATTACGACATTATGGTAACTCATATCATCTGGCTCGGCAATCTAAGCAAGAGATGATTGTTGCCACACTTGATGAGGTAATTACAATTCCATTTGATGGATTGTTCATACTTCCTTGGAACCGTCGCAGCATGGAATGGCATGTGCCTGGATGTTGCACTCTTGGCAAGAACAAGATAAGTGCAGGCTCCAGCGCATGGTCGAAGTAAAATTGATGAAGCGAAATCTTAGGCTTGAAATAGCCTAGGTGTTGGTCCAAGGCATAAGTTAGGCCTGGACAATAAATCGAAATTATGTGATGCTTGCCAAAGGCATCCCCATTAGCTTGTATAGCCTTCAACCCTTGGTATAATGAGGGTAAGTTGGAATGGTATGCTAGTCAAAGGCATTCACCATGGGCTTTAATGGCCTTGCACCCTTTGTAGGTCAGGGGTGAGTTGGAACGATATGGAGACTACGGTCTGAGTACCATGCTTGCAAAGCATGTTTGAGACGGCAAATATACCTGGAACGGTATAAACGTAGCTTGAATGATGTGGGAACTACGTTTCGAGTATAATGCATACAAGGCATGTTTGGAAAGCCAAAAATTTACCTGCACTTTTCAGCGAGAAGTTAGGCTTTAAGTTCGGGTTACACTCTTTAAAATCACGCATTGGGGGGTTCTGGCCTGCCCAGCGCAGCGCATCGGAGGTGGAATTTTCCGGTCCGTGACAGGGTCTATCGACTATTCTGTATCTGCAAGCCTAGTTTAACTTTAGATATGGATATGTGTTCACTAAGTATGCATCCTTAATAAACACACCTCTAATCATGCATGGTATTATTAAAAGTAGAACACGAACGATAAAAAGAGATCTTGATCATCAATAATAACCAGCCAGATTGATTTACATGTTTAGGACTTCCAACTACATCCCCAACCAATACAAGAATTAGCTAATCATAGATTTACTAAAACCCATGGACAATATACAAAGAAAAAGAATGGTTTCCCCCTAAGGGGAAAACCTTAGGTTTTTTATGTAGAAGTTGTGATATGAGAGGTAGAAATAAGAAATTACTTAATAGATGTCTTGTTTGAGCTTTAAAAGTCTTGTGTTATAGCCAATGCTTGGATATCAAGTATCATGTCTTTCTAAAGTGTAGAGTCCTTCCGGGACCGTGATTTCCTTATTTAGAAGTCAAATTCGCGTCCAAAATTTACAAAATTCAGAATTGGTGCGGTTTGCAAACCTCTGTGAGCTAAATCTTCAACATTATCTTGTTTTGCTCATAACTTCTTCCTATGATGTCGGAATGACCTCGTTCTTTTTGCGTTGGCTTCGTGTTTCAATTATATTCAATATGATGATAACTCTGGATTTGAACGAGTTGAACTTGGTATTTGGCCCGTCTTACTTGTAGAACTCAATTTCCTTGCTCATTTTATGTCTCAATGAACTCCTTTCTTTTTCTTTGGCCTTGGGATGCTTGAATACCTGAATTACTTCACTTATTAGCTCTCTTGTAGCCATTTTCACTCTTATTGGGATGATTCACATAAAAGAAACAAATAAAAGAAAACAAGAGTAATAACAAATAAAATGCAAGAATTATAGCTAAAACACGTATGAATTTGACACTAGAAACATGTGAATTAAGCACTTATCGGCGAGTCCTTGACTTGCCTTAAAACAAGGTGGTGGTCCACGACTCCACTATTTCATTGAGATATCAAATACAACATATGGGGGGATTCTCATTGGGGTATTGGTCTAGCGGTCCACGGTAATCGTGCGTTGTGGAAACACATCCTCGAACAAGAAGTTAATTAGTAGTGGGACAGTTTCAGAGCAGTTGAGAGCACGAGGAGTAGTGGTTATACAAGTCCTCCCTATTTTTCGGACATGACTTAACTACAATCTCCACA
Source organism: Papaver californicum (assembly GCA_023531435.1). Lineage (NCBI taxonomy): Eukaryota > Viridiplantae > Streptophyta > Magnoliopsida > Ranunculales > Papaveraceae > Papaver > Papaver californicum. The sequence goes on from JAJJMC010029127.1 coordinate 89,484, forward strand.
ATCGTTACTCCTCCACTTCTTTTGTAACTTCCACCACTTACGAGAAATCAGTGTGTTACCTATTAAACTATAAATAAATGGCTTCATCTACTGGACAAAAACTAACTAAAAAGACAGAATTAGCAATTTATCCCAGAGATAGTCCATTCTTAAATTACACACTACAATTACTCATCACACTGTGATTTCTCAATCTTCTTTGCTTCCCTCCCCTAAGACCAACCCAATCTTCTCCGCCTTTCACTAGTGGAAAAAGGATGTTTTACGATATTTGGAAAATATCCTAAAAGCGAGTTATGCGACACTTTCAAAATATCACGGAAAGTGTCGTAGATTAGTTATCTTTTTTTTAACGACACTTTTAAAATAATGCTAAATAACTTAAATAAACGATACTCTCTAAATGTCGCCAGGTTCGACAATTATGAGGTATCGTAGAGTTATATTTTATATTAAAAAAAGGAATTTCAGTTGAATTCCAAATATGATTCAGCTGAATCTTAACCAAAAAAAGATATTAAAATTAAGACTAATATTGACTTTTAGAATAAATATAAAACTTCATGGACTTTGTATTAAAAGTTGAATCCAATTATAATTTCAATAACCAAGAATATCTCAAATTGAAAGGAAATTTAAAAACTCTCACACTAAGTTAAGAATGTTCAACCTATATTTTTTTTACCTACTTAATCGAAAGTTTGAAGGTACTCCATGCAGTTTAGTAGCTTAGTGCCTGCAAGAATTCACAATTTATCCCTTTATTTGCTGCTTTCACCATTTATGCCTTCATTTGCTGCCAAACTGGCTCAATTCAGGTGCAAGATTACATCATAAGTCCGTCCAGCTAAATTTTCCAATGCCAAAAGGATTATGATGAAACGACGAGAACCGTTGCAGCAACTGTATAAAAACAGGTTTAATTCTTGATTCGTACAATGCTGACGGACTCGAAATCTATCTCGAAGTTGAAAGTTTTGGAAAAAATCAATGAAAACCTGCATAGGTGACATAGGTTGAACTTTTAGAACTCCATATTAAAGAATATAATTAAGGGCTCTAAAGAGTAAGAGTGTAACACCCGCGATTTTCGCATGACGCTTACTTAGGGATGCGTCATGGCATGGGATGAAGATTCATAATAAGCTTATAAAGCTTACTCAGATATGCCTTATGGTGTGGATGCCTTGACCTCGAATTATAGTGCTAAGGCCATATTATGCGTGATGCATGATTGAGAATGCATCACTGACCTTATGTGGAGTACCCGAGAGCGCATCATAGTGCTAATGCACTATTATACCGTGATGCATGATTGAGAATGCATCACTGAGCTAATATTACGTACCGAGAATGCATCATAGTGCTAATACACTATTATGCCGTGATGCATGATTGAGAATGTATCACTGAGCCAATGTTGCGTACCGAGAATTCATCATAGTGCTAATGCACTATTATACCGTGATGCATGATTTATAATGCATCACTGAGCCAATGTGGCATACCGAGAATGCATTATAGTGCTAAGGCACTATTATGCCGTGATGCATGATTGAGAATGCATCACTGAGCCAATGTTGCGTAACGAGAATGCATCATAGTGCCAATGCACTATTATGCCGTGATGCATGTTTGAGAATGCATCACTGAGCCAATGCTGCGTATTCGAGAAGGCATCATAGTGCTAATGAACTATTATGTTGTGATGCATGATTGAGAATGCATCATTAAGCTAATGTTGCGTACCCGAGAGCATCATAGTGTTAATGCACTATTATGCCCGTGATGCATGATTGAGAATGCATCACTGAACCAATGTCGCGTATCCGCGAGAGCATCATAGTGCTAATGCACTATTATGCCGTGATGCATGCCCAAGAATGCATCACTAGAAAGTATAATAGATGAACGTCATGTATCCTCCTTATTTCCACTTGTATAAGTGCAAATGAAAACATATATAAGGAGGAGATGTTGGTTGGCAATCGATGATGCTTAGCTATGCTAACCAGGAAGCAAAATAGCCTTAGCTATGCCAACCAGTTAGCGGATTAGCCTAGAGGCGCCAATCAGTTAATGGATTTGCCTAGAGGTGTCAACCAGTTAGCGGATTTGCCTAGAGGTGCCAACCAGTTGACGTTTTTTCCTAGAGGCGCCAACCAGTTGGCGTTTTTTCCTAAGGTGCAGTCGATGGATGTCACTTTCCTTTCTTTTATTTATTTGTAAAAATGCGAATAAAATATATATATATAGGGAGCTTTGCTTGAATGTGCACGAGAGGCAATGCACATATATATAAATGCATATGGCATATACGTTAGAGCATACTTGATGCTCAAGCATCAATATGCTTATAGCTTAACCGATGAAGCTTGAATGTGCATGAGCGGTGATGCACATATATATAAATGCGATGTGGCCTATACGTTGGAGCATACTTGATGCTTAAGAATCAATATGCTTGTAGCTTAGCCCATAAAGCTTGAATTATGCGAAAGCATCATTAATCGTGTTACGTACTCGAGAACACATATTTGCATAATAAATAGCGATAGTTATGCACAAGCTAGTGCATACCTTGCGAAATTCCTTCGGCCTATACGGTTTAGGCTTGGCTTGGCTTTTGGCCTTGCGATGAAGTGGGAATTGATGCTGGCTTTGCCTTAATAGGCTTAAGTTGCTTGTTCCTTTCGAATTGACACTTTGTTGAACTACGGGCATGCTTGATCCCTTCAAGGTACGGGTTGGGTACGTAGGCAGCCGCAATGCAATGCATTTAGGTGCAACACCTTGTCGCTCATATAATCTAATTTACAGGTGATTGTGATACTATGGTAACTCGTAACATCTGGCTTGGCAATGTTAAGTTTAGAGATGATTGTTGCCACACATGATGAGGTAGTTTCAATTCCATTCGATGGACTATTCATACTTCCTAGCAATCATTACGGCATGGAATGGCATGTGCCTGGATGTTGCACCATTGGCAAGAGCAAGACCAGTGCAGACTCCAGCGTATGATCGAAACTGAATTGATGAAGCGAAAAATTAGGCTTGAAATGGCCTAGTTGCAAGGCATGAGTTAGGCCTGGAAAATGATCGTAATTATGTGATGCTTGCAAAAGGCATTCACCATTGGCTTTAATGGTCATGTACCCTTTGTAGAATAAGGGTGAGTTAGAACGATATGAAAACTATGTTCTGTGTATAATGGTTGCAAAGCATGCTTGGGAAGGCAAATATACCTGTATATGCAGCGAGCAGTTAAGCTTTAAGGTCCGGTTACAATCTTTTAAGCCGCACATCAGGGAGTTCTGGCCTGCCCAGCGCATAGCGTCGGAGGCTGAATTTTCCGGTCCCTCACAAAGAGCATACTAATCATACTAACCTAGCATTATATTTAGTAGTGATTGAAACAGTAAGAGTATCCATAAACACAGAACGAGCTTCAGATATAGACTTATTCAACATTAGACGCGGCAATTCTATTGGAGACGCTGCAGACTACATACAAACACTCTCCACCAATGACAACAAAGAATATGTACTAGTACTAGTATAAACTTCAAAGTAACTGGAGAAATAGTGTAACACCCGCAATTTTCGCATGGCGCTTACTCATGGACGCGTCATGGCCTGGGTTGAAGCTTCATCCTAAGCTTATAAATCTTACCCAGATATGCATTGGGGTGTGGATGCCTTGAACTTGAATTATAGTGTTAAGGCCCTATTACGCGTGATGCGTATTCGAGGAAGCATCATAGTGCTAAGGAACTATTATGACGTGATGCATGACCCAATGCATCGCCGAGCCGAAGTTGCATAAGTGAGAGCATCGTAGTGCTAAGGCACTACTATGCCGTGATGCATGACCCAATGCATCACCGAGCCGAAGTTGCGTAAGCGAGAGCATCGTTGTGCTAAGGCACTACTATGCCGTGATGCATGACCCAATGCATCACCGAGCCGAAGTTGCATAGCTGAGAGCATCGTAGTGCTAAGGCACTACTATGTCGTGATGCATGATCCAATGCATCACTAGGCCGAAGTTGCATAAGTGGGAGCATCATAGTACTAAGGCACTATTATGTCATGATGCATGATTCAATGCATCACCGAGCCAATGTCGTTATTCAATAAATGCATCATAGTGTTAAGGCACTATTATGTCGTGATGCATTATCGAGAATGCATCACCGAGCCAAAAATGCTCGACTTTGGCAAGAAATCTTCATTTTCGGCCTTGCAGTCGATGGATGTCCCTTACCTTTCAAATATTTATTTGTCGAAATGCAAATAAATCATATATAGGAAGGAGGCTAAAAAATCATCCGGTCCGTGATAAATGGTATCAGAGCAAGTTCCGAGAAAAACACTAGGGACTGTGAGCTTGGACTCGTCGAAGAGCATTTTGTATTATGACTACAAAATTTTACTTCAAAGGAAATGGAAAGGTTGGAAGAGTAGGCCAACTGTTGTGCGAAAATAGAATTGATAAATAAGGCCAAGTGCCTATACAAAAGAAATTGTAACTCACTAGTTACTCCGCTAAGATTTGAACGCGCTCGAGTGTGCTGTGAGTTTGCCAGGAAACCCGTTTGGAACGGTGGATGGTATCCGACTACCCTTGGCATCGGGACTAATCACCCACTCACCCGTGCGGCACGGTGTGTGTTGTCAGGTTGGCTAGCACCCATTTACGAGTGGAAGATCGTCCGGGACGATGGCTTGCATCCGACTGCACTGGCATTAGAATTTGGTCCTCACAGTACCACGCTAGAAACTATCTATAAACTCGCACTGACCCTTTTCAACCTATGTGAATTTTGGGGACTCTTAAGTGTATGGTATGGGACGTCCACTTAAGATCTCGTGTTGAGTAAATTCTTTTGCATTCTTGAGCATGTGGTATGGGACGCATGTTTAGGGATCCAATTTGAGTGTTCTATGTAAAGTTATAAAAACCTTTGTTGATCCTAGAGAATGCGGTATGGGACGTATGTTCGGAAGATCTCAATCGGCATTTATGGCAATCGTAGGCCCTATTAGGATTCTGGGATATGCAGAATGGGACGCATATTCAGAAGGTTCTAATTTGTCCTCATTAACAAACATTGGAGCCTTGCAAGATTTCTGTGCATCATGGAATGGGACATATACATAGGAAACCCTAATCGATGAAGCTTGTCCACAATAGTCTTTGAGTTAAATTTTGGGGACGAAATTCTTTGAAGGTGGTAAGAATGTAACACCTATAATTTTCGCATGGCGCTTACTCATGGACGCGTCATGGCCTGGGTTGAAGTTTCATCTTAAGCTTATAAAGCTTACCCAGATATGCATTGGGGTGTGGATGCCTTGACCTTGAATTATAGTGTTAAGGCCCTATTACGCGTGATGCGTATTCGAGGAAGCATCGTAGTGCTAAGGCACTACTATGCCGTGATGCATGACCCGATGCATCCCCGAGCCGAAGTTGCGTTAGTGAGAGCATCGTAGTGCTAAGGCACTACTATGCCGTGATGCATGATCCAAGGCATCACTAAGCCGAAGTTGCATAAGTTGGAGCATCATATTGCTAAGGAACTAGTATGCCGTGATGCATGACCCAATGCATCATCAAGCCGAAGTTGCATAAGTTGGAGCATCATAGTGCTAAGGCACTATTATGCCGTGATGCATGACCCAATGCATCACCGAGACGAAGTTGCGTAAATGAGAGCATCGTTGTGCTAAGGCACTACTATGCCGTGATGCATGACCCAATGCATCATCGAGCCGAAGTTGCATAAGTGAGAGCATCATAGTGCTTAGGCAGTACTATGCAGTGATGCATGACCCAATGCATCACCGAGCCGATATTACGTAAGTGAGAGCATCGTAGTGCTATGGCACTACTATGCCGTGATGCATGATCCAATGCATCACTAAGCCGAAGTTGCATAAGTTTGAGCATCATAGTGCTAAGGTGATGTAATTTAAAAGTGGTAAATAAAGAGTTCGATTCTCGAACTTGTAAAGGTAATGATTTTAGAAAATAATGATTTAAATTAATTCTAGAAAATTCCAGGAGTAAGAAAAAGACTATATAACCTAAGGATGATTTTTAAATAATTTTAAAAGGACCAGGAATCAGGAATCAGGTAAATCTAACAACCTATGTGATTAATCAGATAATTCTTTTTAAATTAATTGAAGCACAAATAATTGCCAAAATTTGTTTTGTTATGCTAACAAACAGAGGTAAATCACAAGCATGGACTATCAAAATTAATTAACCAAGCATAATCCATCAAGCAAAAGCACAACTGTTGAAAGAAAACCGTTTTCACTATTTAAAACTATGCAATTCTAATAATAAAAGAATTATAAATAATTATTAGAAAATAATTAAATCACATAAAATTGAGAAAATTACCTTATCCATCATCCCAGTAAATTAACTTAGCTCATGGTGGAGAAAACTTGCTCAAAAGATCTCTTCATTGCTCAAAATATCGATTACAAGGTTAAATAATGCTGTAACAGCTGATTTGATACGCGTATATGCGTTACAGAAGAAGGTTCAGCTGTTACAGAAAAGAGTTTAAGCAACGAAGGTATGAAACAATACGCAACAGGAAAATTCAAATCAGCAACAGTTGTAAGTGTTGCTGAGTCGTCTTCTCCGACGGTGATGGATGAAGAACAGCCGGCCGGTGCAGTAGCAGTGACCGGACGTTGACGGAGCTTCACCGGAAATTTTCGGAATTCTTCTCTAGGCTTTCGTAGTGATTTTTCTTGGCTTCTCTTGGTTTATATAGGTAGTAGAAACCCTAGAGAGAGTTCTAAACCTAATAGAACTCTCTAAAACAACCCACAAATCTCAATCTTAATCGAAACATGATTCCGGCTATATACATGATTTCCGAGCTGATTTCACGGGATTTTTTTGTTGTTTCTCGATTGTTCTAACTTGTGTGGGATATCTACTAATATTTGGAACAATCTGGAAGCGAAAGAATTCAAATTGCACGTTGATTTTACGTTCACAGTTTGAAACAGTTGATCCCCGATGAGTCACCGATCCAGCTCGGCCGATCCGACTCGCTGGGTTGACCCGATCCAGCTCAGCCCGATCCAAGGGTGCCCCAATCCAAAGTGTGGGTGCCTTGATCCATTTTCTCGGGTGCCTTTAACACTTTTTGAGCCAATTTTTCCACAAATCTTTATTTTTTTAATGTACCTACAAAAGCATAAAAACACGTAATAGACACAAAATCGAATACTAACTCACTAGAAATTAAGGTGCAATTTAGACACTAAAATGTGTCTATCAAATACCCCCAAACTTACTATTTTGCTAGTCCTCGAGCAAACTACTCTAAAAATAAAGTAAAAATCCTAACTCACTTTCGCAGGAATCGCGACTACATTTAGCATATGCAGTAAGCCGTTAAACCCCTAGGTGTCCCTAGTGGACGAGTTTTGTCTCGTGAGGGTTTACAAGAGGTATACCCACAAAACCTGGATTCGGATCTTAGCAAGGTGTGAACGATTAAGGATAGACACTAAACAAGCTAGTTAGTTGGCTATTCAGATATTCGGCTATAGGGATCATTACCCTTTATGGATCCAATCATTGTACACGAGTGTTAACTCAAGCATACTAAAATTCATATCTAAGACAACAGAGTTCTACTCAGATAGTTATCTAACCACCCATCACATGAAAAGACTTAGAAGATGAACGTAGACTGTAGAAAGTCGCAAATGTTGACTGCGGCGCACGATGTGTCCCATATCTGTCTGAAGGTCAGTACCGAGATGAAACCTAGTGTGTCGAGATACTCCCCATTTATTTTCAACGGTTACTACTAACTAAAATATTTACAAGTTCCCATGGATCCTGCGTTCCACGCTTGCTTAGGCGACGGAGACAGGGAGAACTTTAAAATACCAAATACTATATATTTTTAGTATTATTATTATTTTTTCAATTTTTTCTAACTTTTTTCGATTTTTTTTTTCTTTTTTTTTCTTTTTTTTTTCTTTTTTTTTTTTTTTTTTCTTTGACTCCTACATGTGTGTTCCCATGGATCCTGCGTTCCACGCTTGCTTAGGCGACGGAGACAGGGGGACCACACACATAACTCTAAGACAATAACATATTATCCATACTGGGGCATGATCTGAACACACTAAATGTCATTCCAGCGCTAGTTAACACGTCGATGCTAGGACCCACCAATACTCTCAGAGAAACACGAAATTGCAAATAATAAAACAGAACGTGATATGGTGGTGACAACTATCATGTTATTTCTAACACCTGAACTCTGTTTCCTTTATGAATAGACCATCTAGCTGGGCACACCAATCCTTACAGCAAAATGGCTAAGTTTCCATCTACCTAGAGTGGTTAGTGTCACCCTGAATTGTTCACATGGTTCTAAATTCCAAATCTTATTAAACCTAAAAAGTCTCCCAATACCCCCAAACTTAAATTAAACAATATCCTCAATGTTTCTAAGTAAAGAACAATACCATAAGAGTAAAAGTAAGGGAGTCAGAAAGATAGTACCTGAATGAAGCGTAGCAATAAAGCTGAAAAATCTTAAAAATCTGATACATACATACACAAACGGCTCTGATGGTCGAGTATGCTGGGTCCTCCAGAGGGACCTCCTCAATATTACCTGTAGGGTTAGACTATAAAAACGGTTTCAGTCGTTGACCGTTGACTTTGGTGATGTTTCCACCATCTTGAGTCTCAATCTCAATAACTCCATGAGGAAAGACAGTGCGAACCACATATGGACCTGTCCACCGAGAGCGTAACTTCCCGGGGAACAGATGTAACCGTGTGTCATACAGAAGAACTTTTTGACCTGGAGAAAATGACTTTCGTAAAATATTCCTGTCATGCACGAGTTTCATTTTGTTCTTATACTCCCTAGCACTATCATAAGCATCAATCCTAATTTCTTCCAACTCATTGAGCTGGAGTTTCCTCTGAGCACCTGCCTTGTCAAGTGAATAATTTAGCTGTTTCACAGCCCAATATGCTCTATGTTCTAACTCAACAGGCAGGTGGCATGCTTTGCCAAAAACCAAACGGTAGGGGGACATTCCTATTGGGGTTTTAAACGCAGTACGATAAGCCCATAAGGCATCAGTAAGCCTTGTTGACCAGTCTTTCCTATTTGGGTTTACTGTCTTTTCTAGAATACGTTTTATTTCTCTATTGGAAACCTCTACCTGGCCACTAGTCTGGGGATGATAAGGGGTGGTCACCTTGTGAGTTATACCATATTTCTTCATCAGAAGACTAAACGGTCTATTACAAAAATGTGACCCACCATCACTAATTATAGCCCTAGGTGTACCAAAACGTGCAAAAATATTATCATTTAAAAATCGGACCACTACCTTATGGTCATTAGTTTTACACGACACCGCCTCTACCCATTTAGACACGTAGTCTACGGCAACAAGTATATAAAGATTACCTAGAGAACTAGGAAAGGGACCCATAAAATCAATACCCCATACATCAAAAATCTCAATAATCAAAATCGGGTTCAGGGGCATCATGTTTCTACGGGTCACGGTTCCTAGCTTCTGGCATCTGTCACAAGCAACACAGTGGCTGCGGGAGTCTTTAAACAGGGATGGCCAGTAGAATCCACACTGCAATATCTTAGCAGCAGTCTTCTTGGCACTAAAGTGACCTCCACAAGCCTGATTGTGACAAAAGGAGATAATATTGGACTGATCAGTCTCAGGGATACATCTCAGGATAATCTGGTCTGGACAATACTTAAACAAGTAAGGATCATCCCAAAAGAAGTGTTTCACCTCAGCTAAAAACCTAGAACGATCTTGTCTACCCCAGTGTTGGGGCATTCGACCAGTAACAAGATAGTTCACTATGTGTGCATACCAAGGTGACTCAGAAACAACAAAGAGTTGTTCATCAGGAAAACTATCCCTCACAGGAGGGGAATCGTCTGGAGTGTCTAGGACTAGCCTAGACAAGTGATCGGCCACTACATTTTCTGCACCCTTCTTATCCCTAATCTCTAACTTAAATTCTGTAGCAACAGGATCCATCTTATCAGTCTAGGTTTCGAGTCCTTCTTAGACAGAAGGTACTTCAGGGCAGCATGGTCTGTGAAGACTATAACCTTAGATCTTAAGAGATAAGACCTAAATTTGTCTAGGGCGAACACTATGGCTAACAACTCCTTCTCCGTGGTGGTGTAGTTCAACTGGGCATCATTCAGGGTTTTGCTAGCATAATAGATCACGTGTAATAGTTTGCCTATCCTCTGTCCTAAGACTACGCCTATGGCATAGTCTGATGCATCACACATGATCTCAAATGGCTGAGTCCAATCAGGTGCCTGAACTATAGGTGCAGTAGTAAGTAGGGTCTTTAGCTTCTCAAAAGCTCCTAAACAGTCATCATCAAAGGTAAATTTGGTATCTTTTGCAAGTAAGTTGCAAAGAGGTCTAGCAATCAGACTAAAATCCTTGATGAATCTACGATAAAATCCTGCATGCCGTAGGAAAGATCTAATGTCTTTGACGGTTCTAGGAACCTGAAGAGTTTTGATAATGTCTACTTTGGCTTTGTCTACTTCTATGCCCTTGGCAGAGACTATGTGTCCTAGAACTATTCCTGACTTAACCATAAAGTGACATTTCTCCCAATTGAGTGCTAGATTCTTTTCTTTACACCTAGATAACACTAGAGACAAATGATGCAAGCACTCATCAAACGAAGAACCAAACACAGAAAAATCATTCATAAAGACCTCTAGAAACCGTTCCACCATGTCAGAGAATATGCTCATCATACACCGCTGAAATGTGGCTGGTGCATTGCATAACCCAAAGGGCATGCGCCTATATGCAAAAGTGCCAAAGGGACAGGTAAAAGTGGTTTTCTCCTGGTCTTTTGGGTCAATAATAATCTGATTATAACCAGAGTAGCCATCCAGAAAGCAATAATGGCTATGTCCAGCTAATCTTTCTAGCATTTGGTCAATAAAAGGAAGGGGAAAGTGGTCCTTCCTTGTGGCCTTGTTCAATTTCCTATAGTTTATACAAACACGCCAACCCGTGGTCACTCGGGTTGGGATTAATTCATTATCCTCATTCCTGACTACAGTGATACCTGATTTCTTGGGTACAACCTGAACTGGGCTGACCCACTTACTGTCTGAAATTGGGTAAATAATACCCGCATCTAGCAATTTAAGCACTTCCGTTCGAACTACCTCCTTCATGTTTGGGTTGAGCCTACGCTGCATCTCCCTAGATGGTTTGGACTCCTCTTCTAAATGGATTTGGTGCATACAAACTGTTGGGCTAATTCCCCGAATATCTGCTATGGTCCATCCTAAGGCTTTCTTACTGTCTTGAAGCATGGTTACTAGCCTATTCTCCTGGTCCGTATCCAAATCTGAAGCTACAATCACAGGTAAGGTCTCTGATGGGCCTAAGTACACATATTTCAGAGTATCTGGTAGCTGCTTAAGGTCCAACTTTGGAGGTTCTTCAAGGGAAGGAACTAGGTTTGACTTAGGGACTGGTAAGTGTTCGAACTTAGGTGTCCACCTATTGCTGGTGTTTAACACGGGTACTAAGTCTAACACAGCATTCACCTCATTAATTTCCCTATCATAAAAATCTAATCCAAAGTGGGCTAGACATTTCTCTAACGGGTCTTCTATTAAAGTGTTTGGTAATGACTCCTGAACTAGAGTCTCTATCATGTTGACGTTTTCTAAGCTGGGGTCATCTAACTCTAGTGGTTGATTACTAATGTTGAAGATATTCAGCTCAATAGTCATGTTACCAAAAGACAAATTCATGACACCGTTACGACAGTAATAATCGCATTAGATGTTGCTAAGAACGGGCGACCTAGTATAACCGGTATCTGATTTTCTGGATCAGGCACGGGTTTGGTATCAAGCACAACAAAGTCCACCGGATAAATAAATTTATCCACCTCAATCAAAACATCCTCTATGACACCACGAGGAATTTTCACGGACCTATCAGCTAACTGTAAAGTCATCTGGGTAGGTTTCAAATCGCCTAGTCCTAGCTGGAGGTACACATGGTACGGCAGTAAGTTCACACTGGCTCCTAAATCGAGTAAAGCTCTTTGAACCTATCTACATACACATACAGAGACTCTCCTTCTAGCTGGGAAAACGTGCATATTTTCTGCCTAAAATACGAAATTTTGTTCCTAGGGAAGAACTTCTGAATAAAAGCTGAAGTAAGTTGGGCATAGGTTTCAATTGACTGAGGAGCCAAGCTATACAGCCACGACTTGGCTTTATCTCTTAGTGAAAAGGGAAATAATCTAAGTTTAATAGACTCGTCATTCAAGTCTCTAATTCTGCTCGTGCTACATATTTCCTCGAATTCCCTAACATGAAAATAGGGATTTTCGTTTTCTTTTCCTAAGAATAATGGGAGCATCTGGATAATTCCGGGTTTCAGTTCGTAGCTCGCTTCAGTAGCGGCTAACTTGATGCAAGATGGACGTGAGGTCCGGGTTGGATTCAACAAATCCTTCAGAGATGTCATTGCTGACACAGTCTCGGGAGTGACTAATTCACTCTCAGTTGGATTCTCAAGGTCAAGGTGAACTACAAGTCTTCCACTGATTAGCCTACCTTGAGGGTCTCTATTCCAAGTTCGCCTTAAGGGCGTTCTTGGCATGCAAAAATTAAATCCTAACAATCAAACACAATCGTGCCCTGACTCAACCAAATCAAACCTAAATCTAGCAAACAACAAGCATGATGGTTCCACTTAGATTGTTTCTAGACCAGCTTCTATTCTTTCAGAAGGCAACTGGTTACAATTTTAGCGAATCTCTCTGAGCGATCCGAGTTAAATCAAGTTGAAGAGAAACAGGAGAAGCTCAATGGAG
>JAJJMC010029139.1:0-12157 GCA_023531435.1 Papaver californicum
ACAGAGAGGCTAGTGATTGTTAATTACTTTCAATTACGCAAGTAAACGGGGGGGTTTTTGTTGTGATTTTAACTAAATTATACAACAAACTAAAGCAGATTAATAAAAACGAATATCAGAGAGAGAAGTATTGGTTAGAGAATTCATCGTCAGTTTTCCAACATGTTATCAATCAAAGCATACTCAACATTCATACATTAGTAACACCAATAACCATAAAGCATCCTATCGCAGGTCTACTCCGGCAAAACTCCTAATATCAGCAGAGAGGGTATCACGCCACTCTCTGAATCCTTAACACCGGATAACTTGGTGTAATGCACCACACAAGTTCAATCGAATGAAAGTAATGGTCTTTGTGAGCTGACGTTATTCTAAGTAACCCGGCGCAAAGTGCAACTCGGATTCAACCTAGGTCAAGCTTCTACACATACTTGCATGGCAATTTTAAGTATCGTTAACAAATATGCTATACTACTTGTAACCAGAGTCCTTCGACAATTCCGGATCGAAAACTCCAGTTTAGTTGTAGATATAAATGCATGCTTATCTAATTTGCAACTTAAACAAACAAGCAATCAATCATACATGGCATTATAATCAGTAGAACATGAACGATATTAAAAACAACATGAACATGTGAGCATGCGCCATTCAATTGATAAACATATTTTCCAACTTCAGATTACATCCCTAACCAATATAGAGGGTTTAGCTCATCATGGGTTTCTCAAAACCCATGGAAATCAATAAAGAAAATACAATCAAACCCGGAAAGATAGCGAAGAATTGTTTCTGCAGAATCGCCTGTATGAAAAAGTGGCCAGCCTTCAAGTTGCGCTGTCCCCTTTTCCTTTGCTGTGTTCTTGCGCCTCTTTTCTTCTCCTCAAACCTAATCTCCTGTATGATAACGTGAGTAAGATGATGTCCTATTTCCAGCCAACTTCTCCCTCTTATACGTGAGGGAAATTCCAGCCCAACCGAGAATCCTTGCGTTTTTAGCTTTCCTTACGTGAATAGACTTGTGTCCTGCCTTGTATAGTAAACCTGACCCCCAAAATATCCCTTTGGACCTCCAATATGTGCTATATCTACCTCCCCAAAAGGCTTGCCACGAGAAAGGCCTGAGTTCCTTTCATAGAACAAGAGTTAGCCACTTTCACAATCCTAGTGGAATTAAGAAATGTGCTAAGTTTCCTTATTCCATCCCAACAAGATATAGCAACTCCGAATTCTTTCCTAATCCCATATGACTTCCCCAAGCTAGCTACTACTCCACCAAGGCTAGCCACTAGTCCACCAAACCACTCTAGCACCTCCAACTAGCCACTTAGCACCTTAGCACTTGCGGTTCAGCCAACTTAGCGCCTGGGCGCTAGCAGCACAAACTAGTTTGCCACCATGTGGCTTTGCCCATAACTTTCTCATACGAGATCAGAATGACCTCGTTCTTTCGCCGTTGGCTTCGTAATTAAATTCCTACACTGTGGAGGGTGAAAGGCCTAAATTCAAAAGAGTTTTACTGGATCCTCGATAATTCTTCTCATACAGCTCCATTCTGCAGGTTTCTGAACTGTAACCTGAAAACACAACTAAACTTCGAAAGTATTAATAAAAAATAGTAATTCACTCAAATATAGAAAATAAGGGTCAGGAAAAACTACTTAAAATGTATGATTTATGCACCTATCACACATTTACAACACACATTAAACGTATCTAGTTTGACAAAGACTATTTCCGTCAGAATTTCTTCTGGTTCCAATGATCCTTTAGATCATGCTTATCTACAACAACTTAGTCTTTCAATCAAATCGTAAAAGTCACATGGTTTCTAGGTGGTTTCAAAGCATATAAAGCATATACAAGATACATGTACTAAATACTAGTACGGTCATTACATTTTCCTCAAAAGTTTAGTGCCATATATATCACATATTTGAAATTAAATATGTACCTCAAGCATCCCAATTCTCTTGTCCTTTGATCAGAGCATCCATGTGATTCTCCAGGGTTAAAATGGAAAACTTGCACACCTATTTTACAACACACATTAAACACAATTGACAGAAACTATATAATAAAAGTTGATTTTGGTTCCTTCCGGTCCTTTAAACCACGTCAACAACATATTTGTTTCCTGTCAAACTTTAAACAACACAAGTTTGTTAAGGGTTGTAAAACACATAATAAAGGCATGCTAAACATATGCACCTTCAATAGATTTAGTATAAATACACTTATCAAAATTTATTAGTGTCACATCACTAGAAATTATCATCATCACATAATAATATTGTTAGGTCAATGATTTATTGCTTGGTTCAAGTCAAGTATATGTAAGTGTAGTCAGTTTGTATCTTTACCCCCTAGCGGTAACCAAACCCTTAAGGTTTGTCCACCTTTGACTAACCATTTAAGTATACTGCCTCAACATCCATCTAATGTAGCATACTGACAATAATGACAAACAATGCATGGCGTATTAATTTTAGTGTCACATGAGTATGCGCCAAGTGATCATTACTTTATTCTATAACAACAATTTCACAAAGTCAAGCATCTGTCTAACCTATTCTATCTCGTGTCAGAACCGACCTCAGAAGACTGTTGTCGAGAACTCAACATCCTCAACAATAAAATTTATTTTATTCAAATGTTGTTAACTTCAGAACTTACAAGTTATTGTAGTACAATTATGGTGATCATATGCAATGGTTTTCTAAAGAAAATCGACTCTTCATTCTCACCTGAAACCCCCACAATTGAGGTCTACAAGGTAGGACACATATAAGTTTAGAGTCTTCTATAAAATATGCTTGAAAAATAAAACAAACACTTATTTCCATCTTATACCCTCACATTTGAGGCATAAGGGCCCCCACAATTATCATGATTTCTCAACATAAGAAACTACAATTATGTGTCCTTTAGGTTGATCTAACTAAAACACACCGTATAACGATACTCTATAACAACATTATCATATAAAATGTTCATGTATTCATTCTCAATTCATTGATGATTTTCCCTTTTATCTACTATTGTCTTGTTCTATTAAGCTAACACTCAAAACATCACAAGACCATATTTCTAAGTATATCATTTCATAGTAACTTAGGTAGATAGCATTTGACACTAGTTTAAATCGCAATGCACATATTGAGAATGATATCATAATTTGATTAATTTCCATACTTGACAAGCCTTGCACATCATTACCTATTTCTTCAACTGTTTTGATATTGTTCATGAAAATGCTTTTGCATCTTTCCCATTCTTGGTAGAAGACAAAACCTGTCTTTTCTGAAGCACATGTTCCAGCACTTCCGGTATTTACCAACCAATTCTTTTTATCATCTCCAATGAAAAGTAAAATTACTTAACACAGTACGAATTTCAATTGTTCCATTCAAATTTGAATAAACAATTCTATATTCTGAGGAGATAAGCACACAACTAAAAACAGAAGCTATCACAGATTAATACTTAATCTATCATTCAATTTAAGATGATAAAACTTCTGCCCAACTAGGATTCAAAAAATTGGTTAATACTCTCGTTTGACCTAGGTAGTATCAAATTATCAATAGATAATAAGTGTTCATCTTATCAAAATGTTTATTACCCAAATATAGTTATCAAGTTACTTAAGTCTCCCTCCACATTAGACTATCACAATCATCAATAAGTAACAAAATTTGGTAATAAAACACCCAAACACTTTTGTGTACATACATATCAATTAAAAAACATGTGTTCGCTTAACCTTCTTGTTGCACTAGTTACTAAAAGATACTTTATACCTCACTATCCATATGACTATTGTACACTAGCACATTATGATTCTCATATTTTCAAAAAAGGTAACATATTCAAAATGATTTAGAAATCACCATTGAAATTGCTAATGCACAATTATTAACCAATCATATGATTCATGTCAATTGATACTACACAAAGCATATATAATCAAAGAGATTTATAGCATAATGCACAGTTGAATAACAACTGATTCAACATCTCATTATTCATTAGCAATGTGATACTAATCTAACACATAAGAGATTATCACTTTAAGTCATAAAAATCAATTCGTTACTTGCACTAATTTGTTTATGAGAAATATTTCAACTAAATTGAAATATCAAGTCTATTATGGATAAAAGCACTTACTAGTACCGGTTTTTATATTATATTCAAGGTGACAAAGTACCACTATAAATGGTTGCAAGATCTCATACTAATCTAGAGCTTAGATAGAGTTATTGATATTATGGACAAACATGCACAACATCTTTGCAAATACCATATCTCACAAACCACAAGTTCGAATCAAAAAATTAAATATGATTTTTGAAGATAACATCTATATCTGCAAACTTCATTTGAATCACCATTTCAAAAAACTCATAGTTACACCAGAAAAACTAGTTTAGTCAACTATATTTTTCTGACCGTCAGAATTTTTCAGGAACGTTTCTCAGTTTTGTAAAATATCTAAAAAATACTTTTACAACTCCAAAAATTCTGAATTTTGGTAACTATCAGGATGTCTATTATACTATGTTAAAAGGATTCATCGAAATTCCTTCTAAGTTAAGAGATATACTCGAAACTCTACAGCTGCCCAAAAAACTCAATTTTATTTTTTCACTTTAAAATTAACATCCTTAATTTTCTAATATAATATCAGAGTTAATGATTCACAAATCAATCATTCATTTATAATTAATACTAAATAATAATATCTTACGATTGTTGGGTACAATAATTAAAAATGAAGAAAATCAAATAAACAAAGGTTGTTGATACTTAGCTCTTAATGGAAGTGATTCGTCAAAACGGATGAGCTCCTCGTATCTCCGCAACATCAAGATGATATATAACAAAACTTTGAAAAAAAACAAAGTGAGTCACGTGTTCAACACGTTGTCCTTAAGACATTAGCGCCAGGCTACACTCAAGAGTGATGCTATAGCCTCCACAAGACGGATGCCTCCAGGATAAAACACCCTACTACACCTAGTACTAGCACTCGTAGTAGATGCTCAACTTGAGCTTGGCAACTCAGGAAAACCCTTCAAGAAAAATCTCAAAGAACTAAAGAAAGATAATAATAATTAGTATTCTATTGGTCTCTCCAAAAATATGGAGAAATCATTTTTCCTTGGATGTCAAAATAGGTTGAGAAAAGTTTGTTTATATAATCTCTTAATACAACTTAAGAAGTGGAAACTCCCCGATGTGGGACTAAAATGTTTCACACACAAAAGAAAACAAAGAAAAAAAGCCAAAACATGTAAAGTAACCAATAGGTCAGGAGCTCGAACCCAAATAACACAATATTTTATATTTTAATAAAAGATTTAAAACTCATTTGTTTAGCCATTGTTTTCCAACAATTTCTTCTTAGAGGAAGTACACCTGACGACATTGGCTACTTGTGGTGTCCCCAGACTGGAACTAAATTGCAAACACTTGGTTTTTGCCCGGGTTACTCCCCGATTTGTTCTAATTTCAAATACATTTTATCCAGTAATCTTGATAGACTAAATTGGAGCTCTTGACATATTGGCTGCAACTTATGCTGATTAGAGAAGCGATGACTCATTCTCAGCTGGGCTTTCACTTTATACAGCTTGTGGAGTTCGTGTCAAAATCTTTTTAGACCATCAGGTTTTCTTGGCACTTAACTAACTCATGTGGAGATTATTATATTTGTGTGGAGTCTGGTAGTGCACGACCCGATTTCTCACTTGACCCGATCCGACTGGCGGTCTGTTGACAAACTCAATGAGATTTTTTGAGAGGTTCGTTTATGGAATGGAGGGACGGGCCGAGTTGCCCTATCTAGGGTTTATATATTATCATCGTTGTATTCCTCTGGAACACTTTTTGTGATTTTAGTGAAAACCGCAGCCGCTTCTTGGACGTAACCTAATTTGGGTGAACCAAGTAAATCTTGTGTGTTTTGTTTTCGTTTTATTTTCTTTATAGCATCGATCCTAACACTGTTTATATCACCTGATTCTTGCTGTCTCCTTCTTGGATTATCAATGTTGTCATTATATCACAGTGATGGCTAGTGTGTACAAGTTCATCTATTCTTGCTTATAGTTTCTCTATTAATGTACCTGTGTTATTTAAGCATGCATCATTGTGTTCAAATTGTTTTCATTCTGTGTTTTATCATGTGTTGCGTTTTTGTGTATGCGGGGAGGAGTAAAAACGAATTCCATATGTATTTGTTGATATCTTTTAGAAATAATACTTTTGATATCAACTATGTTACTGAGGCGTGCAGCAATTCGTGTTTTATACATTTATTTGGCGATTTACTTGTATTCTGGATTCTCAACAAGTCGGAAAATAGTACATTTGATGGGAGCCGCAACAGGGGGGAAACTGAATACAGTCAACAGTTCATCTCCTGCTTTGCTTGGTTTGGTGTAAAAAGAATCCCCATAGAGGCAGTAAACTATTCGCTCAATACCAAAATATGGTTCGATCACTGAACAGCAGGTGTAAAGGCCCCCTGGTGTTTTTTTGTTAATTTATGTCCTTGGCAATTTAAACCATGCTTTACTTAGTAATGACACCGCAACCCCTAAAATGCAGACTTAGAACTCTACCTCCCTTTTTGATTCCAAAGCAGATTTCACTTCCATATCCTCTTCCATCCAGGACCTATACTGATACAGGAGAAGAAATTGGTTTGTTCTTGAAGTATGACTGCTTGTGCTTAACTTAGATCCTCTTGAGCTAGTTCTGTGATTCAGTTTTCACAGCATGCTTGGCTTATTTATGTTAGGAACCGATTAGGAACGCAGCGGAATTTAGAGTTTAAATTTTTTTTTCCAACCAAAACCCAATTGCAATTGCTAGATGTTAATAATATCAATAGAAGTGTGACGACCATTTTTGGTGGTCAATCACAACCAAATACTTGAGTTGTTTAAAAATGACAATATTCCAAGTGAAACTGATACAAAAAGATTATAATACAGGGAATCATCACTCAAATATAAATGAAAAACAACTCAATATATAACGTGGTTCAGCTAATAAGCCTACATCCACAGAAAAATTCAGTTTTTTTATTTATCAACACATATTTTGTACACATAGTCATATAAAGAATTAAGGTAATTTAGTTCAATAGAATTCTTAACCTCGTCTTAGCTTTTCCCCTTTTTCAATTTCCTTCAGAGTCTTCTCCCTTTAATTTTTGTTATCCCCTTCTTTCTATTTTGGGGTTGGTATTTATAGTAAAATATGATGGATCCCTCTTCCTCACTCCATCTTATCTTTAATCTGCTTGATCTTATCTTTTTCCTTGGGCGCAACTCATCTTATTCCATTAGTAATGCTTCTCACTAGTTCCGCTTGCTGATGCGCAGCTTCCCTTTGGATTGAATATCTATTGGTCCTTTGTCTTTATTATGTGGAGGTTGGCATGTGTGACGTGTGGAACTTGACGTGGAGCATATTTACTCTAGCATGATTAAAATTTATAGCGCGCGTGTAGCAGGGCGCAGATGCCTTTGGAGCGCAAGAGATGGCCAAATGATTGTGGGGCGCAAGAGATGGCCAGATGATTATGGGGCGCAAGAGATGGCCAGATGATTGTGGGGCGCAAGAGATAACCAGAGCGCAGATGATTGTCTTGGCTATTGATGATACTTTTTCTTGTGTACTTTCCACGTGTCTTGTATGCATTAATTTGGTCTGACTTTTCTGCTCCTGATGTGTAATAACTGTTTTATAGCTGTCTTTCTTTATTATTTATTTTGTTCTTGTACTTCTCGGTGTAACATAATATGATACTTTCTTCTTATGATGTGAACACGTGGAACTGATGAATTTATGTCCTTACAATTTGCCCCCTTTTTGTCTTTTGGATTTCTCTCCCACGTGCCTAGAATTCAAAAAGGAAAAAAGTAATGATGACCGTTGGGTTTTGTGCCCTTAATAAATTTGAATTTCGACGGTTTCATACGTTTTCAAGAAGACACGTCGTCTGGATTCACGCCTTTTGAATTCCTTTTTACTGTCGTGTCAGTTCACTGGTTCAGTATTTAAGAGGAAGTTTTGTCATTTTTCTCATTACTTTTCGATTTCCAAGCTTGTAGCTGATTGCATTTCTGATCTTCTCCTGTCTTCTTCTTCTTAAAGTGTTTATTCCTTAAAATTTTCCGAGATTCCTCGTTTGATCAAGGTTTTTTTTACTTCCCAAGATCAAATCTTCGCTGATTTACTTCATCTTATTTACTGGTGAGACTGTTAGACTTCTTCTGTAAAAAGTTTTTGCATGTTGATTTTTCTGTTAAGTTTTGCATTATTTTATACTGTTCATAATTGTAACATTGTTTCTTCTTGGTCTGTAGATTAATCATGTCTGGTAAAGATAGTAGCAGTGCCCCTAAACATGCTTCCCAGGGTGACCGGCATTCTGCTGGCAAGAAAAGGGATGAAGGTAGACTTGTGCATCCCAGGAGAATTCTTAGTCTTGCTCCTCCTCCTGTTAGATCTACTACCAGAAGTGACCGGGTTCATGAGCTTCTTAGCTTCAAAAATATGTACATGGAGGAGTGCAAAAGGAACTATGGCCTTCAGTATTTTAACGTTTCCCTTTATAACTCCCCTGAAGGAGACAAGATCTCCTTGAATATGATTCTGAACTTTGATTATTCTCCACAAGATTGTTGGTTGCTGCTGGTGCAATAGATGCTGGGTTAAGGTTGCCCTTATATGACATTTAATTCCCCTACCATTTTGAAGTCCTAGCTATCCGTAGTCAGGCTAAAAATAGCACCATGCGTTCAGTTGCACAGTACAATGGAGACTGGTGGAAAATTCTGGATGAATGCAGCATGCGCAGCGTTGGGCAAACCAACTTCACCTGCTATACACCTAATCCTGCGTACCGCGTCCATTATACAGTGGAGAACTTCCATTTGTCCTACTCCGATTCCTTTGCTGATAAAAATTACATGAACTGGAGTGTTGGTCCTGGACGCACAAGAGGCGATGGAATCCATTTGCTGGCTGATATTGATGCTACGAAGATTAATCTCATTCCGGGAACGGAGGAATCTTTGGTTGAAAAGCTGCGCCGGGATCATGATTACCGGTGGTATCTTACTCCATTGGTGATTGAAGGGCCTTGGATTTATGGACAAGCTTCGGAAAACGCATTACGGAGCCTTCAGGAACGATTCCCCTCCTACTGCCTGTGGCTTTTGAACTTCGACGGGTTTAACTTCTCTTATGGTGATATGGTAAGCAATGATTTTTTCATTTCTAGTTATCTTAAGTGTTGCGTAAGTTGTTTTTCTTAATTTTTTTTTACGCAGCCTCCAGAAGAGAAAGAAAGTTTAAAAACTGATGTAGGCACCAAGCGCAAAGCTACTCCTCCATCTGACAAGGTACTGCTCCGTCTTGTATTGACAAGGTACTCAGAACATTTGAATTGCGTGTTCCTAACTTACTTGTAAATGTTAACAGGGTCAGAAGAAAATAAAGGCTACCCCGCGTGCTTCTTCCAAGAAGGTGGCTAAGGATGATCCTCCTCCTAGCCATCCTATTTTGAGGATAGAAGGTGGCGTGGTGTAGAACATAACTCCAATAGCTTCTCGTCCTACTGCGTTGGGTAATGTTGCAACTGAAGCCCCTCAAGCAACGAATACTGAATCTCCTATGGACGCGAGCTCCGTCCTTTCTTATTTCCTATCTCATTCTCCTCTGTTTCACGTTGATGATATCGTTCTTTCTAATTTCGTGGATGGTTTGACTGACAAAGAGCAGGCTGCACCCCTGACATAGCTGAATGGTGCTGTGGTTGAGTATGCTTCTGCTAGGCTGGAGACCATAGTCGAAACGGAAGTTGAGCATGCTTCTTCCGAGGATGACGTAGCTGCTAACATGGAAAATCACTTCCCCTCATTGGTTGCCAATACTGCTGATTCTTCCCTTGAGGAAAACGCAGTAGGTGCTTTTTAGAGCGCAAAAAGGTTAGTCTCCCGTTCTGAGGAAGAAGTGTATACTGCTTCAGTTGCTAGCGGGGAAAGGGCTTCTTGCAAGGAAAAGGGAAAGAATGTCTGCGACGTTGGTAATCTCGTTGGAAGAGAAGAAGATGCGTTCGACTGGTTCAGGGAGAAAGACCTGCTTCTAATTCCTAGCAACGCTCAACCAAAGCCTACTGACTCCGCTTCTGTTGCCAAATTGCGAGCGGACATGCGCTCCGTTCCTTTTGATACGGTGATGAAGGCTTGGTCAAAGGACAATTCAAGTGAAGATTTCCCTTTAGACGTTGAGGTGCCCTCCACCCTTGCCGAAGTCCTTGCAGTGCCAGATGGAATTGTATATGCCCGTCCACAGCAGGCTCTTATGCAGGTATGTTCCTCATAATTCGTTTACTTATTGACTCTTATTTCTTTATTTTCTACTATAATGCTTATCTTTGATTTTACAGCTTGCTTATAATGAGAGTTGCTATTTGATTGCGTACAAGTTCTTCCAAGCTCGTTCACTGATGATGGAGGATAAACTTAGGAGTGCTGAGGAAGAACTTGTTGAAGTCAGAGGGGAGGCTGATTCACTTCGCCTTCGACTGTCGGAGGGTGGTGCTGCTGAGTTAAAGAAGGAGAATAAAGAGCTCTGACAGCAGCCAAGGTTACAATACTTCATAGCCAAGGTTACAATACTTCATTTTCTATGTTATTTTATTTTCTTTTAGCACATATTTCTGAAATTCTTTATGGGATCAGAGGGGGATTCAAATCTTGTTGTTAAGCTTCGGGCTAGAGCCACGTCTTTACATAGGTATTAATGAAAGTCACTGAGGAGAATGTAAAGATCAAGGAGAATTTCAATAAACTGGTAGATGAGAAAAATAAAATTCTCCTTGCGTATAAAAAACTCTTGACAGAGTATGCATCTTCGAAAGAAGACTTTGTTAGCAAAGAGGGGGAATTTGATGCTGTTATTTTATGTAATAATGATAGTGTTGCTGAAGCCATGGTGAAAGTAGGAAAATTAGAAGAGGAAAATCGAAAGCTTTGTGTAGAGCGTAAAAATATCCTTGCTGAATTTTCTCGGTCTAGGTCGCAGTATGATTCCAGACATTCAAATTTTGTGGTGCAGCTCATCAAAGAAAGAGATAACGCAGCTGCAGATTCTCATGGTAGAGGAAAAGCTCTTTCGGAAGCTCAAAGTCAAGTTCGCATCCTCTCAGATAAAATCCTTTATCGAGATATTGATATTCAGCGTTTACATAAAGAGCTTGATAAACGCACTGAGAAGATTAATTTGCTGCGTGATAGAGGATTAGCAGATGAAGTTGAGATTGCACAGTATAAACAAGATCTCGAACAATCCACGAGAGATTATGCTAAACTTCTGAGTGAATTTGAGTTTCTTGATCTTTCTAATGACAAAAATGTACGGGATTTACAGAAGTTTGATTCCCTAGCTATAGGTAGCTTATCTTGTATCAAAAAGTTATTCTTACTTATTTTTTACATAGTCTAACAATCTTTTATTTTTCTATGTATATTTTGAAGGAAAGTTTAAGAGAGCAGCTGCCAAGGATGATAAGTCTGATAAGGAGCTGAAGAAAGTTAAGCTTTTATCTGCAAAGGTTGAAAAGGAGCTTTCCGAAGCAAATGACAAGCTGAAGGTGTCCAATGAGCAACTTGGGGAAGCCACAACTAAACTCGTTGAGGGCGCAAGACCGAGTTACTCAGATTACTTCCAAGGCGGAAGAAGCATATGTTAACTGGCAAACTGCTGTCAAGTGCTATTCTAATGACTTGGCCGTGGCGGAAGAAAAGCTTGCATACTGGCAGAATCAAGCTTCTTTGGCTGAGAGCAAGGCTTCATTAGCTGATGGAAAGATAAAAACGTCCAGAAAACCCACTAACAGGAGATTCGTGGGTTGGTCGAAGTTTACCTCCCGTACTAGACGGGCGATGAACCGTTAAAGTCGACTCGGGCCACTAATATCCTTTTTAATAGTGTGTGAACCCGAGGGGCCGAGACAATATCGTAATTGTCGTCCGTCCCTGCACACAGTTTGATATTTAAAATTACCCTTCCATAGGGTATAAAAATAATAACAAGTCCAAAAATGTCCAAAAATGTCCAAAAGTGT
>JAJJMC010029145.1:0-19039 GCA_023531435.1 Papaver californicum
CTCGGATCAATGCCTGGCATATCCTCCATTTTCCATGCAAAAATATCAACATAGGAACAGAAGAATTTCCAAGAATGATTAAGATTGGAACATTGATGGAAACAAAAAGGGAACATGATTTGGTCACTCTACTTAGAGATTATGTGGATATTTTTGGTTTCTTCAATTGCTGTAAAAGTGGATTTGGGAGTTTCTAAAAGTATGGGAGCCCCCTTTAATTGCTATGCTGGAAGACTGCCCCCATCAGTTTTTGGTATGCTTTCCTCCAATGGAATATTTTTATTTGTTTCATTTGCGCCTCACTTCCCGCAGTCTTAATCAAATATTGGTTTATTGCTTCTTCTTTGACTTTTATCTTTCGTTATTTCTTTTTATTTTGTTGTTGCTGAACTCGTTCCTCATTCATGCGAATTTCTACGAGGATACAAGATTTTGCTACACTCTGATCTCCTTTTATCTCCATCTCCCCTTGCGGTGTCGGGAATCGCAAGTATTGGTGATATGTTGAGGTTACTCATTTCAATTGGTGGACCCAATGTCTACCAATGATAGCATTATATGGAGATGGTGCCTCCACTACACTGAATTTAGTCAAAATACTTATTGTTCCTGCCATAACATCAAGTAAAATTTCCCCTTTTGGTTTTGAGGCTATTCCATTAAACTCATAGATAGTGTAGTAAGAAGGTGTAACCTGATCGTCCTTTAATCCTATTTTTTGGAAGGTGTCATAAAATAACACATTAAGGGAACTTCCCCCATCCATGAGGATATTCTTGACATTCCATCCAGATACTGGTAGAGTAAGCACCAATGGATCATTATGTGTTTCAATTTCCTGATCAACCTCGTCCGCTGAAAAAGTTAACGGGGAAGCCATCCATTCTTTCCATATTTCTGTAACTCTTCCCGCAACTTTGAAGACGTTATGACTGTGAACCCTTTTATGCATTTTCTTTTCAATAGCTACGTTCATAGATGATTGACCCGATTCGGTATAAGAAATCATATTAATAGTTCGGTCATTTTGCGGAATATTTACAGTTTTTCCCATATTGAGCCTTGGTAGAGGATTGGGAAAATAAAGAAATTCTTTCAGCTCTCCCCTATCGATCAATTTTTGAACTTGCAACTTCAAATTCCTGCATCTGCTTGTGGGATGGCCCTGATAGCAATGATATTCACAATAATCCTTTGAATTCTGTGTGTGTGATGGCTGCTTTCATTTTGTCCATGGCCATTGAAAATCTTGCATATTCTTAATTGCATTTAGAATTTGTGAGTAAGGGGTGTTGAGTTTAGTGAAAACTCGATCCTCAAATTGGCGGTTGAACTTTCTTCCATCATCTGCCTTACCTCGTTTGGATTCAATATCAGGATTTTCTCCCGCAACCCTCTTTCCGGAACTTGTTAATGGTTCTACAAAATTTACCCTGTTGGCAACCCTCTGATGTTGGGAATTTATTCACGGATGTTGTTTTTAAATATCCTGCAACCTTGCATATTTTTTAATAATCTCCAAGATCCCCTTCGGTTTTCGGATTTTTTTCATGAATATCTACAAAGAGTGGGCTCGTTCGGTTGGCTATCCCCCATTTGTAGCAGTTAATAGAAATTTCTGGAGTTACATTCCATATTGCTTGACAGATAGCCTGTCATCGATTTGTGTAATCTCGGATGGTCTCCTCTGTCGTAGACGCAAGGGGAACTAACTTGTCCATCCCAGCGTCTGCTGGCTTATTATACATGTAGGTTTCCAAAAATATACGGGTCAGTTGAGCATATGAATGTATTGACCCTTCTGGTAAATTATCATACCATGTTAATGTTGAGCCTTTCAAACTTGAAGGAAAGTATCTACACATGATAATATCATTCTGTTCCCAACGGGTCATATTGCGATTGTAGTATTTTAAGTGAGCCGCTGGATCCTTCGTCCCATCATAACATTCGAAGATGGGGATATTGCACTTATGCGGGATAGACGCATGCGTAAGGTATGAGGCTAATAGTGTTCTATTGGCCTCTTTTATCACTTCTTCAAGTCGTCCTCCCTCCTGTTTATTTTTCAAAGTTTTGATTTCTGCTCTCATTTGTTCCAAATCCTCCAAATATTTTGGCCATCTGTTGTTTTACGGCTCTAAATCATCAAAATCCAGTCTATCTGACCCATATCGCTGATTTATCATGTTTTGTCTTGAGTGAAAATTTATATCTTGTGTGGGTTCCACTACCATCACCCTTTGATCTTGATTAATTCTTGCTTTACTTTTTGTGGGTCTGTTTGAGCTTTCCTCTTGCCCCTGTATCCTGGTAACAGATGCTTTCGCATCTTGTTGGGCTTTATTTCTAAGCATTTGATTTTCTTGGGTTAAGAGGGCAATTTTTTCTGTACAAGTCTTCTGAACCTTGCGCATTTCAATCATTTCTTCAAGTAGTTGATTAATGGGGTCAACCCTATTTTGTGATGCTTCTTCATGGGGTTGGTTTATTGTTTGATTAACTGGATTATTTTCCTGAGCATCCAAAGGTTGTGGTCCTTGAGATTCCTCTACTACTTCTCTTTCTGGAAGAGCTTTTATTATCTGATTTCCCAGATTTCTTATATCACCGTCTTGTTCTTGCACGGTTCTATTTGCAACTGTTTCCATTTACATAATTTCTTTTGAAATATTATAATATCTGTTTTGTTCAATCTTGTGTTGTCATAGAAGTTTCTTTGTCAATGTTCTAAAAAGAGTTCAGATAATGAGATATGTGTTTCATATAACTTTATCATCTGTAATATGTATATATAAACAATTTGACAGATATGAATCACCTAGATGAAATTTTGTATATCATGTAAAAACTAGACAACTTCCCAAATTAACTCAAATTTTATAAAGTCATTAAATCATTTTTTGTGAACATATCAGAAGTAAGTTCAGAGATTCAATTCAAGGCTTATTTTATTGTTTTAACAAGAATCAAACTAGATAATTTTAGTACAATTTTATTTATTCAATCAATTGAATCAGAGACACATAAATTTAATGGTTTCACGCTTAATTCTTTTGTAAAATCATTACAAGACATAATATTTCGTTAGAAGTTTATGAACAAAGTTTTTAAAACCCACGATTTAAGTGAACATATAAAGTAATCAAAAAATATTAATATAAAAGACAGGTATTAGTCAAAAAAGTATTGTATATGATCATATCTGTTAATTCCATATTAACATCGGTTGAGAAGTTTTGAAGAAAAACTATATGTACAATTTTGAAATATCACTTAAAAAGAAACTTACCCCTAATTTTAAAATAAGGGGCTTCATAAATAATAAAATTTAAGGTATTAAAAATGAAGATTTGGACAGGTAGAATAAATTCTTTTACCTATCCCTGTTTCTAGCGCCAAATTGTGATTACCAAAAAATCTAATCTTTGGATCACAACCATCAAAATCAGAAACATAGTTAAGTCAAATCTCTTAAAATGAAATCATAACATATTAACAAATTGTTCAAGGAATTAATACAAGTATCAACACAATGATTTAACGTGGTTCGACAATCAAATTGTCTACATCCACGGGTGGTAAAGATTTAGATCATTTTTATTCATGTTTGTATGTTACAAGATTATATCATATACGTAATTAAAGTTAAACTAATCAAAGAACAATTGAACTATCAAATTAACACAAGTCTCATACCTAAACTCTTTGCTCTGTTCCTATTCTTTATGTCCAATTTTCTTCCAATTTTTTCCAGTCCCCATTCCTGTTTGAGAGTTGGGTATTTATAGCAAATTTCATGGGTCCCTTCAATCTAACTTTCCACATATTAGTTCTTATCCAGTCTTTGGAGCGAAGTGTATCCCGCAAGACATATTTGTGTTTCCCGCAAGACTTTGTATGCGTACTTCTCATTTCCCTTAGTTTCTCGCTTGATGTCCCGCACCTCTTCTGCGGATTTGTACTCAAGTTGTTGTTTTTGGATTTGGATGAACGTTGTGGTCTTATTAGAATTATGGCATGTCTGACATGTGACCATTGAGAGTGACTTGTCATGCTTTAGTTTCTTTTGTTCCGCAATGTATACAGCTGAGACGTGTCTCTCATGCATCGATGTTTGTCAGTTTACTTTACTGTATCAAGTTTTTCCGCAACCTATGTGTCAGTCATACAACGAAGTTATCTGCTTCAAGCAGTGTGCCATGCTTTCCCGCAACTATCGTGTCAATCATGCGTTGATGCTGCCTGTTTCAGATGTCTGTTTCCGTACTCTTCAAACAGTTTTGATTCAGTATTTCTCGTTTTATTATAATTTGATACTCCTTTCATAGTATTCGAACACGTATAGTTTGGGATTTAATTCCATCGTAAGTTTGTAGAGGGTAATGCAATTTCCAAAAAGAAAGAGATGGCATACATGTTGGACAGCTTCTTTATTGAACTTCCAACGTTTTAAACTATAAATGAATCAGCTTAGTTTTATCAACAGACCGGAAATCTATAAAAACATTTTTCTTTTATTAACCGTTTTGGAAAAGATTTGTTTTTCGATATAAATGAGATGATTACAGTAGGAAAAAAACGAAGAAGTTTGCTTTGGCTCAAACCACCAAGAAAAATCCACTAGGAAAGGACTGCATGCCTGAAATAGAGATTAATAACTATTACCTGAACAGAAGAGTAAGTACCAATTCGGATAATCCGGCCATGGCGTATAGCCATAGCTTGTGCAAAAGGAAGTGAGGAATCACTTGTGTAGATAACTGCATTTGTTACCACAAGATCAGCAACCTCCAAAGAAGACGAAATCCGTCATTTCAAATTCCACCACTCTGAGAAACAAAACAAGTCCAATTTACACAACAAATTATAAAAATAAGAAATTACCAATTTCACTTATAGTTATTGGGTAAAATTTAGGGTAAGTATAAGATTCTCAAAGAAGTGATCACATCAGTATTACTTTCAGTAGAAGTATTTGTTGGAATGAAGAAGATAGCAAGAAGTGCAGCAAGTAACGCTGATAGGAATATAAACAGATTATTCATCGCCATGAATTAAATCAGGGCACGGAAATGAAACTACTTCTTCCTCTTCTTCCATCCGCTCAGCTGGATAACACTGTATACTGCTACACTCTACTGTGAATATTCTATAAAGCAACGGGATCTGGTAAATATGCGTCTTTTTGTTTCACCCGAATTTGACGTGGGTGAAAAAAACACACTCACATCAGTCGTTTTAATCTAACGGCCAGGAATAAACCCTGTAACTTACTGTCTCCCTCTCTTAAACCCTAGTAAAACACAGTCGAAAGAAGAAGATAATATTGGCTCAGAAGATTTAAAATTTAGTTTTTTTTTCTGATGGGGGTTGAAGAAATCAAACGAAGTCGAGTAGCTTCAGTTCACCCTCCTCGAACCCTAAATATACAAAAACTTGTGGAATCCCGAGCTTCTGAATTGGAATCTCTGCATTCAGTAGTTTCAAATCGATTGGATAACAACTTCAAATCTCAACGGAAGAAGAGAAGAAGAACTACAGGTCATGATAATCGCCAAACCAAGAAAAGATCCAGAAAAAGGAGAAAAGTAGGATTAATTGATAAAGCTGAACCTGTTGAGGAAAAAGGGAACAAGGTAAAGGTTCCTCGTCGAATTCGTCGGAGACTTCAATTATCAAGTAATCCAGAGAGAGGTTTCTGTACTTCAGGAGATGGGAGAAAGAGGCTTAGAACATCTTTGGCATGCAAAACGGTTTCGCATGACAAAACATTGGGGTTTTCATCTTCCTGAAGGATTGCAGGGGAGGTAACATACTTGGCTTCTCTTACTTGTAATTTTTTACATTTTTTCAGTAGTGCTTAAATTCATATGCCTTGCACATCATACTTTTCCATTTACTAGATTATATCTTAGGTGTCTTCTATAAGCATATAGTATGATGAACAGAATCACAAGTGTTATCAGATATTCCATGAATTTGAGTTTGTTCTTTTTCCTATTCTTTAAATCAAATGCATACACCTAACACTGACGGTGGTTTCTGTGTTAATGAGGTGTAGTGGAAGAGGTTCAAGGGCTCTTTTGAGATGGTTTAAACGTGGGACAGTTGTACATGATGCGAGCTACCATTGCCCGGTCCAATTGGAAGGTCCAGAGGCAGGCATTCCCTTTTTCTTTAAACTTTGTTGGAAATTTCACTTGTATGCATAGCCATGTGAAATCTTTCCTTTTCATCAGCATAATCATTAAAAAAATGTTCGTCTGTTGACTTGACCTTCAAAATTTTATTCATATATTCACAGGATTCATTAATGTCAATTTTAAGAATGGTTTTCGTCCCAACCCCTTCAGAATCCACTTCTATACTTTCAGGAGTTCGTTATGGAAGTTCTATGATAGGTCATCTGTCTGGTAAGGACTCTATTGTCACCTTTCTCATGTTAGAAGGATATCATAAATTTGAATATAACCTTGCCATTTTTTGCAGCTATATCACGTTGGAGCACCGATAACGCCAGTAACATACATGTGGCGACCTGTCACTAGGAAAAATAATGAGAGTGAATCTTCGAAGGTCTCTACCCCAGCTGGATTTGGGATCACATCTAACTCTGTGTACGGTTCTCCATTTCGTCAACTCTGGGTGTGGATACATGCTGCTGCTTTCACTGAAGGATATGATGGTCTTACATATGCCACTCAAAAACAGGTACCTATTAGTGAGTTATTCCTAAAAGAGCTATGAGAAATCAGCCATTTCTGTCGATCTCTTTATGTGGGACTGAGAGGTTGATGTCAATATGCTGTGAGACAAGTAGGATAAAGGTACCCCTGCGCACCTTATCTGATTTCATTTTCATTGTCTCTATCGGTGGCAGAATAGTAAAGAGATGGGCATCTCTATCAGCTGCTTCCCACTTGACGGCTACCTTGCGAAGCTAGAAATTATGGGTTCTAAGGCAATTCAAGTTCTTCAAAAGATACTACATCCTGTTTCTGAGTGAGTCACATCTTTGACATGTATTTACTAGTCAAGTTAAGACGGCACATGTGTCTCAGTAGCTGCTTGGTTGTGCAGGTCTTTGGACACGTCTTTCCAATTGACAAAATGTATAGATACTGAGAGTAACACTGAAACCCAGATTCCGAAAACTTACATCCTTGAACATGCTGAGCACCTTCCTTCTGATGCAATTCTATCTATAACAGTGAAAGACCCTCGTGACTTGCCCAAAAAGGGTGCTGAAGGTGTCCTGGATGCACATTCTGGAAAGATTGACGCACAAGAAAAATGTTCGATGGATGTGCTACCTTGGATTGGTCACTGGACAAGAGTCAAGAAATCATATCATCACTGTGGTCGGAAGCTGAGGCAAATAGTGTTTTACTATCTGACAATGAGGACATGTGGTGCAGTCAGAATACTTCAAGTCTTCCACTGGAAGAGAATCTTCTTTGCATGGAGAAACATGAAAGACGCATGGCTTATTTCAATATGAATAATACAAATTCAAGGGTATCAAATTCTGAATGTATGCCCCAGTCATCTAGATCTTGCCCTATTTTGCTTTTGAAAGAAAATGACCAGCGGAGCTCTTATGCAAGGTCTATCAACCTTCTTTTTTAAGTTTTACTGTTCCTGTTTCCTATTTATCTCAAGCTTTATAGTTCTATAAGATTCAATCAGTCTTCATTCTACAAAAATAATGATGCTATTTCTTTTTGAATTCAAGGTTTCTCTGCTTTATATTCTCGACAGAACTAGCTTCCGCTTAAACTTTTTTACATTCGAATTGTTAGGTGGTGTATCATTCTTCCATTAAGTTGGGTCAAGGCCTTCTGGCTTCCTCTCGTCTCCAGTGGAGCTCGCGCTATTGGCTTTAGAGAGAAGCACCAGATTGCATGTGATGTAAGTACATCTCTATGGAGTCACTAGTTTGACAATTTTTCAAATATCTGACATTAATGAACTGTTCACTTCAGGTTGGGTTGCCTTCTTTTCCATTTGGTTTTCCTGATTGCAAGGCATACTCATCCTTCAAGGCTGAATAAGCTGCTGTCTCTGACAAAAAAATAGAACTCAGTCCTCCAGCTATGAGGCCTCCAAGGGTGCCCATACCTACATGGGGTATCATAAGGTTTTCTGTCGAAGGCTCCATTATTAGTGAGGGAGGTTTTCAAGCTTCCTGTAAGAAATCTTCTAGTACAGGATAAACCTTGGCAAGTCATGTGCAGACTTAGACAACAAAATTCATTCACCATTACAAGAACAAGACGAGTCTTTTTTTGTAGGATCTGTTGCAAGGACATCCGATATGTTAAGCAGTTACAAGAATGAAATCCATGGAGGTCGTTTACTTTTATTCCCTGATGCAGAAATGAGGTTGAAGGCTTTCTCTGAGATGCTGAATAGTGAAGTCAATGTTATACAGAGGCCACAACTGGCTAATCCAAAACCTGTTAATTGGAAACCGTGTTTCCTTAGGGTCCGTATACATGCCTACAAAGAAGGTGTTTTCGAGGATGGAGCTGTTGTTTGTGTACCTTGCCTTAGTGATTTTTCACTGTGGATATTCAGGTTCATTATTCTATTTATCATTATCTTTGTGTTTGATAACTTTTACTATAACCACGTCTTCTGTGGACTTGCTTTTCAGAAGAAAAAAAACGAGTGTCAACCATAACCTCTTATTAGTACGAAAATGGTTGGAAGATTATTCTGTTAGTGACGACTTTCGACCTCTGTTGACTGTTACAGTTAGAAGTAATCAATTTATCCCAGTTAGCTTCACAAAAATGAGAAACTATTTATCTTATGTGCAGAAAAAAAAGCAGAGATGGATTTATCAATTGGGTTACAGGGTATTTGTTTTTAAGATTTACTTTATAAGTGTGCTATTGGGTTGTCTATTACTGCAGATCAGACGATCAAGAGGGACAACTTCAAATTCCAGAGTCATATATAAAGTCATGTTATATTCAAGGACCTTATGGTAAATCGGAACTTAAAACAGCAGAACATCCCGCTGAGAGGGACACTTTTAGGTGTCCGATTGGCTTTGTAACTGCTGGATTTGTTCGAGGAAGGTGAGTGTACATTTCTGTTATCATACTGATAATTTGCCCCGTCCCTCTTTAGCATTTTAATTTTGGTAGTGTACTAGTTGCAGTGCCAAACCAGTGGCTGAGGCATTCTGTGAGGCATATTTGCTTGCTGAGCTGAGAAGGGAGCAGTGGGAGAGTATGCAGGAAAAGCAGAAGAATGAGCAAGAGATATTTGTGTTGGTTAAGAATCCGAGATCTGTAGCCTATAGACTTGCCTTGGCCACTATCATTCTTGAACAGAAAGGAGAGGATGTCGAGTTCATGTGAATTTGCTTTTTTTAAATATATCTTATTGGATAACTGATTGTAATTCTGTGTATCTTCTTCTAACCATGGGTTGGGAAAAGAAAAAACAAAAATTGAGAATTTTGTCCGTTATGGTACAAATGTGTAGATGCTGAAAATCGTGAAATGTAGGAGAGGTAAAAGTGGTTAGAGTTTATACGAGTGTTGAAGGTTGATTACGAAACCAAGAAGATGGCCGTTTAAGGGCTGCTCAGTCACAGAACAGAGGTAGGGCTGGTCTAGGGAGGGAAGCTAAAAGAGACAAGATCGGAGTTTAAATTGTAGAGAGTTGCAGACGAAGTTCAAAACACCGTGCAGTGTTTAAAACTTCTCAAAATTTAAAACACACCTTGAAATCAGGCTTAGTTTTAAACTGCACAGTGTTTTAAACAGCTTCTCAAGTTTAAAACTATGTTTAGTTTCAGGCAGGCTCCGTTTAAAACGCCGCTCAAATATTGCTTATAATTTCCCCACTGCTTACAAACACTGAAAAACTATTTTCAAAAGCTGTTATACCATTTTGGCATAACTTTCACACTTCACACCTTGTGGATGCTCTTATTGTGTCAATATGAGGTCCAACCTCAAGACTGGCTTAGGTTTTACCATGCTAATGTGCGTTTATAACCTAGATTTGGTACGACTGTTGTCGCCCAAATAAAATTATTTTCATCAATGAAAAGATTTATAATATTGTTTTTTACATTGAAATCTACCCACTGCAACTGGATGTGATTCAAGTTTGGGTGTTTGTCTACCCCTTTTACCCAGGGGTCGTTTTGTTTTCAGTTTTTTGATCTCATCGCTAGTCTTCTACTGAAGTATCATCAAGTGCTGCATCAAAATCTCTAAGATTGGCCTCCATATTTACAAATGTATGGTGTGTACTGACCCGGACTAGCATTTGAGGCAAAATCTAGAACTTCTACATAGCATTGAGCAAAAAACATCCTCCAATTGGAAATACCCACTGGTGGTGCTTTAGTTCAATATTTGTGCGTATCAAACTCAATGACACTTCATTTTCTTTAGTTAAAAGATCGAAATAGGTTGTGCCTCCTTGGAATATAAAGTTACCAAGAACCGTAAATACAAGCCATACACCCATTCTGAAAAGTTTATCAATTTCTAAATTTGCATCAGTAAATTCAAAATCAATGCCTCAATATTTTCGACTCGAGTAGGAACCCTGACTTTTGATGAAAAACACGACTAAACTTCAAAGAATAGCTTATGCTTATCCACCACATACACGACTAAACACTAGTCATCAGCCAACAAGTCTAAAACCCTCAAAGCTAATGTGCCTCGCCCAATGCTAAATATCGAATACCTCATGATCCCAATGAGTAATATTATGTGGATCTTACAAAAATATGCTACCGTTTAAAACCCTCGTTTATAAAGCACAAACCACAGCCGTCTATAATTTTGATAAGAGGTTGTGACAGTTGGAAGTATCTCTTGCATGCCAGGAAATCAGTATCGGATGCAATGAAAATAGATCTATAATGTTTTCTATGCAATCAATCCGCACCATACAAACTGATTTTTATTTATTTTAAAAATACATTATAGGATTTCAAGTTTTCAACAATCAGCACCATAAAACAGAAATCAAAACATCTATCTTTTCTTAACCAACTGTGTTACCCTTTTGTCCTGTTCCATAACTGAGCAGTACATGGGATATTATTAATTTGGAAGCTGTAGTTTATACAAGTCATCACAAGAAGTTGTAGGAGTGATAGGGCTAAACCTGACCGAAAATGAATAGGGTGCTGGAGGAATCAGATATTTATCATGTACACACGGGTCCAGCTATCATCTCCGCGTACACCCATGTGTTTGTGATCAAGGTGCACCTGTTGAATACCACAAGATCGTAAAATTACTATTCAGAGATAGAGGACAAATAAAGAAATGATTAAACCAAACTGCAGTGGAGATGAGCCAAAGCTCATCCTCCGTTAACACAATTAAGAGAGAGGTTAATTGATTTCATGTTTTCAATACAGTTCTCTAGGTTATGTGAACTTTAAGCCTCATTTGAGTAGAATAGAGAGGTTTACGCAATTTTACGGGTGACGTCAGACTAATGTTTTCTATTAAGTGAAATAATCAGTTGTGATTAGGTTTTTAAGTTATTGTTGATGTTATATAAAGTGCGACAAAAACATTTAAAGAGCGCTTACCTCTATGGTATCTCCTTTGACAAGCTTTTCATTGTGTGTCGCCCTGTCAAGCTCCATAGTGCTATAGTTACTAGCACTCATTTGCATTGGGGGAGAGCTGCCATATATGGAACCAAAAATGCTATACCCGAATCTCGCAGTGCAACCCATCTGATATCAGCTCTACCAGAAGATTCCCCAGGAACAATGTAAGGCACATGCAGGTCACCCACATTCTCCTGATATACCCCGACATAGGCAGCTTCTTTCCGATCCGGATAACATTCAAATGGCCCTCTTCCATACCACTTGATTTGGTCTAGAGATTTGTCCACATGAAATTCAACTCCAACGCGTGGCAATGGCGGAAGCTCAGTGCTTGGGCATACATTGCATTCTAGAATCACATCTCCGGAACCATATACTGTATACATCATGTCAACTTTAAAAATTGTATTAGATCTTTCAGAACTGGAAAAGGCGCTTCCTTGATCTTTCGGGATACCAAGATAGACTATAGCAATCTTGACACTGCAGTCTGTCATATTCTGTATAGAGCAGCTCTCAATATGAAAGGACAGGTTATCAAGAAGGGAAGCCCTCCATCTGGAAGCGTAGCCAGTTTCACCTTCACCTTTGTCGTTGTCTGTAGGTGCCCTCCAGAAGCACGGAAATATGCCCTTATTCATCACCGAAACTCCTTCAACCTGTCAGCATGATGAACTTTCACAAATTCTATATACGACCAGTATATACTATAGCGTCGTTATCAACGTGAAAGGTGTTGTTGAGCAAAGAATAAAAATTAACTTCGAAGATGTCGGAAGGACAATAAAAAATAACACTCTTGCTTCTTGTTTTTTCATTTTTTCTCAATCAGGAGTTCCATTGCACAAGGAACCCAGTTCCTTAGTTATTTTGATATTTTCTTGGTCTTTCGTTTTTGGGGAAAAGCTGATACACTCTACTGGATTTCAAAAAGGTTTCTATATAATTTAAAGTACTTTTTCTACATGTCAGAAAACTCCTTTTGAGATGCTTATAAGTAGAAGCAACACTCCGATAGTAAGAAACGTACCTTCCAACTCTCAATTGTTCCTGTCTGTGAATTAATTTTTATCTCCCAAGAATCCTGCTTGCTGACTCTGATAGTGTCAGCAAGGCATTCGCCAAGAACTGGACCATCTGTGGCTTTGATGACCTGAAGATACCGTGCTTTTCCTCAGAATTGTAAATGATATTTATGTATTATAGACACCTCGTTAAGATAGGAAGAAAACATACATGTGGCCAGCATTCTTGTTTGGTAGGCAACTGAAGTTGTGTGGAAGCAAGGATATGTGCCGCTATAGCCCAACGTGTCGAATTCGAGAGTTTGATGGTGATTGTGAGAAATACTTCTGTTGTCGATGATGACGCCCACAAAGAATACCATGGAGCAGATACAAATTCTATATCATAACTGCTTTGTGGTTTTATGACAGGGAGAGGCAGTAACCCAGATCCAAGGAGGGATCCATCCCCATGAACTACCCAGCTGAACTCCAATTCTTTTGTTGTGTCAAAAAAATGTGTGTTTGATATCTGCAAATTACCATCCTACTGTAATGGAAAACTTCGTATTTTGTAATTGCATTTTCCAGATAGGACATTTGGTAGAAAGCTAGTACCTTGAGGGCACCATCCTTGGATAAGACCTTTATTGGCTGATAGACATATTTAACTTCTGAAAGATAAAATAACTGAAAGCTTGAGTAGAAGATACACACCAATAATGTCACTCAAGTTACCATTTAATGCAGGGTGAGGGGTTCCATCTGGCCATATAAGACCATTTAAACAGAAGTTCAAGTCATTGGGAGTATCCCCAAAATCCCCTCCATAAGCCCAGTGCTTACAACCATCTGAACCTTCCTTCAGCAGCCCCTACACAAAGTTTGCAAAGGTTTAATAACAGAAGGCAAACAAAAGAACAATACAACATAAAAATGTCAAAAGAGGTACAATTCTGTAAGTTCTATCCTAACAAGAGGTAAAAGATCGAATGCTTTGAAAGCAGTAATAATCATATTCATAATCCCCTGGCGTCGTGGTTTTTCATATTCCCTTATTCAATTTCTACACGAAGAACACCCGCCAAAAAATAATATACTTCGTCCATCTAAGCAAATAGAAATTTATAGAGGTAACGCAGAACTAACTCGGCGTAGCTAGGTAAACAAAATTTATGAAAACTAAACACCCAAGAAATAAAGATTTCCCACTATAGGGATACTGTTATAAAAAAAAGATATTTATTTTGGATACGATGGAAGGTGGCTTCTGTCAATTTTTAGACTAGTTTCTCTAAGGTTCCTCAGTGCTGCTTCCAAACAAAACCTCCCTTGCTTTATTATGATTTTTTCACAAAACAGAACATGGATAAAAGCATGGAGAACCCGAGGAACAGGAGTTGTTTTCAAGTAACCTCAGGTTCCGGCTCTCTACAGTCCAGACCTGAGGCTGGGTTGGGTCCAGACTGAATGGCTTGAAGCTTTTGCTGCGCTTGGGTAGGTCTTATCTGACCAGCTGCCCAAGTTGCTCTTTAAGTCTGTTTATAGAACAACAGCCTTGATATTTCAACCTACCTGATCAACCCAATCCCAGATAAAGCCTCCTTGAAGACCAAATGTGTTATCAGTTGCCTCCCAATATTCATGAATATTTCCATTGCTATTCCCCATTGCATGAGAATACCTTCAAATAGTCGGGAGTTACAACTATGAATAAATTGGACAAATAAATGTAGCACAGAGAAGGTGAAAGGAATGTGTACGGTAATATGAAGATACAAAAAAAGTAGGGGACATACTCGCATAAAATTACTGATCTAGTTTCATTAGGATCCTTTGCAATCTTAACTATGTCCCAGACACGCATATACATCGGGCATATTATATCTGTTGATGAAGTTCTTGATCCACCTCCTTCGTAGTGCACTACCCTTGAGGGATCCCTCCCTCAAATCCAACCTAAATCCAGAAATGGTTAGTGGCATATAACTAACAAACGAATGACAATAATTTGAGCAAATACGTGTTCAAGAAAACAAAAAATTACCAGCTAAAGCAGAATGATTAGGTCCATATCCAGCCTCATTTCCCAATGACCAGGATATAATGAATGCATGATTTTTGTCCCTTTCCACCATGCCTATTACACGAGCTAGCATAGCGGAAGCCCAACTTGGTTCTAGTGTAGGGTGCTTTATATGTCCACACTAATCAAATCCATGAGTCTCAATATTAGCTTCGTCTATCATGTAGAAACCAAATAAATCGCACAACTCCTACCACCGCGGATGTTGGGGATAATGGCTGTTTCTCACAGCATTGACGTGTTTTGCTTCATTAAAATCAAATCCTAACGGCAAGGATAACATAGAAATCTCAACAAGATGTACATTTCATACATATGAGCACAAAGAGTATATCACAGATATGGACGAGTCAAATATCAATTGCTACAGTATAGAAAGTAATCACCTTAACCATGCAGGACTCCACATTTGTCTTTCCTAGACGTGGATGATGTTGATGTCTGTTGACACCCGTATAATTACTGGATGTCCATTGACCAGTATCTCTTTTGCTGCTTTTGATATCTGTCGAAAGCCTACTTGGCATGACTCGCAATCCACCTGTTGGCCAGATGCATCTTTGAGGATGATAACCAGCGTATAAAGGTTTGGCTGTTTATGACCAAACAGACAACTCATTAGAGAAAGATATATCCAATCCAATCTTTAAGAAAGCTAATAAGATTTGCAAATGGCAAAACCATTTGGCGGAAATACTAGTTCTAACATGCAATGATGCAGGAAAAGGAGAGTAGTAACCTCGAATAGTGATTGCACACAAAATTGGAATAACCGATACTCAGTTTTAAGTATCAGTTATATTTCACAAGTACTTTGTGAGATATTTATTCTGCTGGAATTACAGGGTGAACACTAGTTCATACATTCAACTACAGCAGACATATGTAACGTAGGATCCAATCATCCAATATGACAATTGTAGTTACACATGTATATTACTCATACTCCTATAGAAAAATCATTTAACACATGCAGGAATCCATTCACATGTGTCATATCAAGCAACAAATTCACACATCATTTTAACTCAGATATATGAAGACGAAATGAATGAAGTCAGATCCGAGACCTGTTCAGCAGACCAAAGCTTTGGCGATTCAAGTTTTCCACCAAGTATATAGCCATGAAAGCCAAGAACTGCATTGGGGACTTGATGGAGTTTCAAATGAGCAACACTGGATGCAAGCAAATCAACTTTCCCATCAAATTCATACCAACTTGCAGTGTCGTAAATCACAGCTTCTAGTGAGAAGTTGGTAAGCAAGCAATCGCTGACAGGTTCAATTTTCACTTCAACCTGGATATTTTGGAAAAAGCATCTATTGTTATATGTTATGGTTGTCCAGGCAAGTATAGTTATTTACAACAGACACTGGCACATCTTTCATTTTTCATAGATAATGATTCCAACCTTTACATTTACAAAAGAGTCAAAGGATAAAAATGAAGTTGATGCATACGCAAATGCTCAAATAAGATAATGAACTTGACTCGGCAAGGAACATAGAAAATGACATGTATAAAGATGCAACTTTTATCATCAGCAGAGCATTCTTCTTACAGTCCCAGCTGGTAAATAAAACACCCACTAGCTGACTTGAAATCAACGTGTATCTAATAATAATATAATAGAATATTCGATGAAGCTGTACAGTGTCTTTTCAGCATTAGAGTTTAAATTAAAAACTGCATGCATTTTGGATTTCTGATAATAGACCCCTTAGGGATTACAACTGTCTCTCCTAATAATCTGAATGAAGACAGATCAACTGGATTTCGTCAGATTTAAGACTTTGAAGGGTTGAAGATCTGATCATATGATTACACTTGGATAGAGTAGTTTTTGTATTTCTACAGGTACAAAATATTATTAGATAATGATTAATTAAAAATTAGAAAATGTCGAAAGATATAGATCAACTATTAAAGAAGATAATCAAAATTGAATATTGTTGTCAACTTTTAGTGGGGTTTGCGAATTAGTTCTGTATACCTGTATATCTGCAAATGAGAAATCCTTACTCAAGCTTGATTTGAAAAAGTGATCTGCAATGAAAATCTGTAAACCAATCATTCCCTTAATTGGAGATAATTCATACTTACAAGGTCCACAATAAACCACATAAGATGCAAAAATAATGAATAAGCATAAAATATATGAGTTTGCGTAACAAGATTTATCATGAGTACAAGGATACTGAATTAGCAAGCTGTGTATCTCATTGTTTTATCGCTTAACCCAGAAACAGCATACTCAAAGAAATTTTTTTTATTCAAGCATATAATAATCTATAAGTGTCAATGCAACTACTGCATAAGTTTTATATCTGTAAATGCAACTTTGTGCTTCTTCTAAAAAACATAATATAGTGCATATCCAGTACACAAAAATCTGAAAACTCAAAGTTCAACCGGAGGTAGTACAACAATGGAAGCCTTGCCTCTTAAAAAACCTGAGGTCATACATTGCATTTCACACCATAAGATAATGAAGATACAGAAATTCCAGATTAGGTCAATCCTTTTCTTGTGGTTGCACTGAGTTAATGAGCTTTATTTAGTACATTATTGTACCTATGGTTCTGCAAGCGTTCCTTATGCTGTATTTTTATAAGAAAAAAATTCAGGATGGGATAACTACAAGTTTCTCTTTGTATTGGCATTTAAGAATTTTTAAGATAGATACTACTAATCCCACTTGATTTCATTATTCACACTCCATTCATGTGACACTCTATGTACACCAGTGTTTGGTTAACATCAAGTTGACGCAAAGCCGCATGCCAGCACAATGATAATTAAGAATTTGGCATAAGAGTATCCTGAGACACTCGGGCTGCATATGCAAGATAATCACCTGATAATCAGGAGGTTGTCAATGCCTTTTGATAGGATTAGCAACCACAAAAGAAAACCAAAATTCTTCCAAGTTCACAGAGCAATTCTGCCAAGCTCATTCTTAACACATGACAACTGAGGAAAAATAAAAACTAAACGAGAAATAAGTACCAACCTGTGGCTTGGAAAGAAGAAGCACATCCCTGTGAATACCAGACAACCACCAATGATCTTGATCTTCAAGGTAAGAACCATCACTCCATCTCAACACTTGAACAGCAAGTAAATTCTTATTATCCGAACCGCGAGGATGGCAGAAATCAGTGATTTCAAATTCAGCAGGAAGCCTACTGTCCTGACTGACCTATGCATTAAAGTTATGTTTAACTTTTGTTAAACTACCTGGTAATAAACTGAAATACAATTAAACCATTTGTATCTGGGTATGTTTTAGGCATCCATTAATAAGGACAAACATTATTGCACAATACACAAAAGCACTAGCTAGATTAAAAAGAAATTTAATCAAATGTTCAGTAGTTAAATCTTTCTCTATGTGAGGTACAGAAAACCCTTGCACCAAAATAAAAATAGTACAGAAAACCCTAGTTCTTCTCTATACATCTCTTCCAAATGTTCTCTATGTAGTCACAACACCGCGAATGGACTTGGTCTCTCGTGGAAAATGCTAATTGTTATGAATAGAGACAAGAACCATACAACTGTTTGATAAAAGAAGAAATTCCATAATAGTAGCTGAAAGGTTAAAGGAATGAGACAAACGGACAACGAATACGCAATCACTTTATTTAACCAAAACATCGTAAAATGGAGCGGACAAACCTATATCCAATAGGAATCCCGTTAACCCACATGTAGAATGCAGAATCAACAGCTTCGAAGTGCAAAAAGATGCGACGATCTGACAAATGTCAACAGATGCATATAATAAGAGGTCCACTGAAAAAATTGATAGTGCAATCTGAATTTAGTGAGATGTTACAATGAATCATTAGCATAGGAGACAATTAACCATACTCTCCCATTCTTCAGGAATTTCGAAGATGTCCTGTAACAACCAGTGGGGTTCTCAATAGGAACATTAGGTGGATCTAGTGGAAATGGATATATAACATTCGTATAAATTGGTCGATCAAATCCA
This sequence comes from Papaver californicum, assembly GCA_023531435.1. Taxonomy (NCBI): domain Eukaryota; kingdom Viridiplantae; phylum Streptophyta; class Magnoliopsida; order Ranunculales; family Papaveraceae; genus Papaver; species Papaver californicum. The sequence continues at coordinate 18,709 of JAJJMC010029145.1, forward strand.
TGCATCTGCCAATTTGAAGGAACTGTTTCAATATCAATGCAAAACACAAACATATGAGTATGCTCTGGGAAAAAAGTGAAATGAAACTAGAAACAAAATTCAGAGAAAATATTAAATAGGAAACAAAAAAGAGAGCATCTGTTAAGGGTATACATATTAGTATATACAGAAAGGTATGAAGGGTAACAAAAGGAAAAAAAAAACGTTAAGCCAAGCTTCTTAGTGCTTTACATTTCTGCTTTCAATTAAATTTGCAAGGAGTGAGATTAAAGCTCAATAGATATCCCCCCCTTTCCACAAATCATTATTTCAATTCATGTGCATTGAGTTC
>JAJJMC010029148.1:0-11693 GCA_023531435.1 Papaver californicum
TTAACTTGATCTTCTTCCACGTGTCATGCTTCTTTAATTTACTAACAATTTGCCCCCTTCTTCTCTTTTTTACAAAATCATCCAACGGTCGATCCGAGATTTTAAAAAATAGAGAAGGACTTGTCGTTTTTAACTTTTCAGTTTCTTTTCTGCACGTTATCCGAGTTTTCCGCTGGTATTAACATGATTATGTCAGTTACACTTTTTTCAATGAAATCAAATCTTTTCCGATTATTTTGCTCTCCCATCTTGTGGCGGTTACCATTCTTCTTCTTTAAATATCCTGTAACTTTCTACTGTCTCTTTTTTAGTTATTGCACTTTGTCTTCCTTAAACTTTTCAAATCTTCCCACTACTCAGGAGTTTTGTTCTCGTTAATTGGTTTCTTCTCTACTTCAATTTGACCATTGTTAACTTCTTTTCTTCATGTAAGTAATTTTATTTTTCTTGATTCAAAATTTTCTTTTCATGGCTGAGGGTCTATCGGTGTAAAAAAGATTGTGATTCTAAGGTTATGTATGAATGAAAAGGCCCTTCTTTACACTGTAATTATTGCTAGGTAATTTCTTCATATATTAATTTTTTCCTTCTTTTGTTTCTTTTTGCTCAGATCTTCAATATGTCTCCAAGAAAATCTGATGCTGCCAGCAATCAAGGTGAAAACAGGAGATCAAGTAGGTCTTCTTCATCTCGATATGCTGTTTCTCGTCGAGATTTATCTCTTGCTATCCCTTCTCCTGCTGTACCTCGTACCGTACGGGATTCTTCTTCCGATGTCCCTCATGTTGCCCCAAAGAATAAACGGTCAACGTCATCTTATAGCTATCGATCTATGGATATTGAAGAATTTAAAAGAAGACATAATCTTCAAGGATTTAAAGTTTCTTGTTGATAGTGCTTCCGATATGATAACCTACGATTCGATGAAAAAATTTCAATATACCCATCATAGATTATTAATTTCTGTTGGTGCCTTGGAAGCTGGTCTTCATCTCCCTCTGTATGAAAAGAACAACCCTTTCCAGTTCACAGTTCTTGCTACTCGCAGCAGGGCTCCACATACTCAACTTCGTTCTATCACACATTATAATGGTAATTGGTGGCGAATTCTCGATGAATGTACCCTTCGCAGTGAGGGTCGTACCCGTCTTACTTGTTATGTTCCCGATCCTTCAGAACGTGTTCATTATACGCCTGAAAATTTCCAGAATACTTATGGTGATGGTATTACTGTTAAAAATTATGTTAAATGGAGTGTTAGTCATGTTCGCAAATGCTCCCAAGGGTTTCCTCTTCTTCGAGAAGTTGATGACCCCAGAATCAAGGTAGCTCCATATACCAATGCTGACTTTCCTTCAAATGAGAGAATTCGTCGAGAACATGATTATAAATGGTATCGCACCCCTATTCTGATCGAAGGACCTTGGGTATATGGTGATATCCCTACTAGTGAAATTCAACATCTTCGCAATTGTTTCCCGAACTATTGCCCCTGGAGATTGAACTTTGATGATTATAAATTTGACTTCAAGGTTCGGAATTTCTTAGTTGATATCATTCCTTTTAGATATAGTGTATCGATCTTTAATATCTTCTTTTAAATGTTATTACTTTTTTGATTCCAGGTCGATCCTTCTTTGGACATCGGAATCCCCCTTCCTCCACCTGATCGAGGTATTAAAATCGTCGAGAATAGAGAGATCGTCGAGAATGAACAATCGATCGAACCCGCAGTTGAGGGTAAAGGAAAGCGAAAATTAATTCTCACAGCAGAGAAGAAGCAGAAGAAGCCCAGAACTCTTGAACTTTCAACTGAGGTTGTAGGAGAGATGGCTTCCAGTTTGGATAAGGGAGAAGGTAGCTCGATTGTTGCTCTTCCATTGGATCAGTCTGATCCTATCGATGTTATTCCAGTTTCCTCGATGCCAGCAGAAATTGTGGTATCGGAACGATCCGATCCTATTGTTGCACCTCTTTCTGGTACTTCATCCAATTTTTATAACATCGTTTCTCCACTTCCTTTTGATTTCGTGCTTGATTCCCCTGTACCCGATAATGGTGCATTGGAAACTTTTTCTGGCCTTCCTCAAGAAGAGGGAGATGATATTGTTATTGATGATCTTGTTGATATAGTGAATGAAGTATCTCATGTTGAAGAAGAGAATACATCGGAGAAGGATAATGCCGAGATACTTCCGATTGGTGGTGTGGAAAATATGAATGTTGAAGCTAATACCGCCATTGTTGAAGAAGCTAACATTACTGACCGGACTGAAGAAGAAAACTCTCCTTCCAGTTCGATCCCTTCTTCCAGTTCGATCCCTTCTTCCAGTTCGATCCCTCCTTCCAGTTCGATCCCTTCTTCCAGTTCGATCCCTCCTTCCAGTTCGATCCCTCCTGAAGTCGAAGGGACTTCTGAAGTAATTCTCGAATCGATCGCTCCTTCCGAAATTTTGGTTCGATCTACTTCTGTTGCTGTTGAGGTCGATACTTCAATTCCAAGTGCCGATCCTTCTACTCTGAAGTCTATTTCCGATCGAATCTCCAGTGAAGGTTTTAATTTAGTTGGTGATGAAGAAGAAGCATATAAATGGTTTCTTTCTCAAGGGCTTTGGAATGTTTCAGCTACTGCTGAGGTTATCAAATCTGATTCTGGCTTCATGTCTCGATTCCGGGATTCACTTAGTGCGATTCCTATGGACGAAACTTTGGATGCATGGTCCAAGAGTGATATTTTTGAGCAGAGTTTTCCTGTAAAGCCTCCTCCAACCTTCAATGAAGTTTTGACTCTTTCCGATAGTTCGTTATATTCACTTCCGCAACAAGCTTTAGCCCAACTCCAATATAGTAACGACTGTCTATTTAGTGGTTATAAATTTTATAAGGCTCGAGCTACCATGATGGGATTGATATTCAAGAAAGAATCAGGGGAGATGAAGGAGAAGAATGCCTCCTTACAACAAGTGAATGATGAATTGCAACAGCAAAATGATCTTCTTCAACAACAACTTCAACAACTTCAACAGCTTCAACATCAACATGATCAATATCAGCAACAACAGGATCGTCTCCGAACTATTGAAGGTCACAATCAAGATCTTCAGAATCAAAATCAAGGTTTATTTTTCATACCTTTTCAATTACTATTTTATTTACTTGATTTATATGAAACATTTAAATTTTATACTAGGTCCAGTGGAAAATATGGAGACATTATTTAGGATCGAACGTAGAATGGTACAATTGAATAATCATGCAAGGGAAGTTTTCAAAGAGATGAATGTGGTTAGAGAAAAACTGACTCAACTGAACGATAGTTTTGATTTAGCCACTTGGAGGCGTAATAAAGCAGAATCAAAATATCGAGAAGTTGTAAAATTGCTAACTCAAAAAGAATTAGAGTTTAAATCTGTTGTCAGAGGTACATTTTTGGTTTACCTGATTTTATAGTTCTTGATATCATAAAACTTGTCTGATATTTTCTTGTATTTTCAGAATTGGAGAAAAAATTTAATGAAGCTAAGGATCGAGTAATACAAGTAGAAACTGAGCTTAATACGGCGAAAGATTCAGTGAAAAACATTACTCAAGAGTTAAAGACTTCTGAATATAATGTGACTCTTAGCGCCTCAAAAATTGAGAGTTTACATGCTCGACTATCTACTGAACTTTCCAAAATTACTGCTCGTGAACAAAAGATTGATTCACTAGCTGCACAATTAAGTGAAGAGAAAAATCAAAAATTGTGTCTTAGTGCTCAAATAGAAGCAAATCAGCAAAAGATCGAAGAGCTTCACAAAGAAATCAACTTTGGGCGTGATTTCGTTCAATGGGTCAGGCAGGATGCTAAAGCGAAAATTGCAATGTCCTTCAATACTGCTTTAGATCGTGCACAATCCGATCCTTCAGTGCTTAGTAAGCGCGCTTCTGTGCCTGCAGTTCCTCCCCACCATCTCGATCCGGTCTTCCCGATATCTGATTATGTCCTTTGTAATTTTACTGTTGACTCCACTATCTTGTACTTTGTTTATCTTTCATTGATTTTCTTTTGCATCCTTTTGATATGTCTTTAATGTTATTTCCTGCACAAGAAAATGTGATTAAGTAATTCTTTTGGTTATCATATGATTTTCTAAGTACCATGAATTGAAGTACTTTTTATCTCAAATCATGTTGTTCGAGATCCCACACATACGAAACAAACCCGGGCCAGGGGTAAGATACAGGGTTGGTCCCGAACTGTACTCTGAAAATTGATAAACCAATAATTAGGAACCCCTTCTTGATAAGAATTTCATTGTTAATAAAATTCTCTAAGGATAATGTTCACCTTTTGTATATGATTATGTCGTCAATCGCAACGATATCCAGAATATGATGTTCCTGGAGTAATTTTGAGCGCTCAAAGTATTTGAAATTCCGGGATTACTGGAATTTTGATTATGACAATCTCCAAGATATGATGTTCCTGGATTCAAAGTATATGACATTTCGGGATTAAATGGAATTATAATATTCTCCATGGTACGATGTTCTTGGAGTGATTATAAAAGAAATTAATGAATTAATTGTCTATGTACCTGCTTTTTGTGGTAACATTGCATTGTTATTCACAGATAGTAAAGCTTTAAATATTGTGCATTCCACGGATGCTTTAAAATTTCTCCTTGCAAATTCTGAAGATAGTACGACCCTTGTCCTGCCGACGCTTGAATCACGTATGGTCCATCCCATGTTGGTGCGAATTTTCCTGCTCTTTTGTCCCTTTGGTGTTCTGTTATTTGCCGGAGGACATATTGACCTTGGACAAAATTTCGGGATTTTACACGCTTATGGTAGTCTCGAGCTAATCCCCTTTGATAATTCTCCATCTTTTGGAGTGCCACTTCTCTTTTTTCTTCCAAGTAATCCAATTTTTGTAACATGAGATCTGAATTTAGGTTTTTCTCCCATGCTTCTGTTTTGGTCGTAGGCAAAATAACTTCTGTTGGTATTACTGCTTCCGTTCCATAAGTAAGAAGATATGGTGATTCTCCAGTTGAAGCTTTTCTCGTGGTTCTGTATGCCCATAATGTATTATGTAATTGTTCGCACCACTTATTATAATATCCATCCAATGTCTTCTTCAGATTTGTTGCGATTGTTTTATTTGTGGATTCTGCTTGCCCATTACTTTGTGGGTAAAAAGGTGTAGACTTATGTTTCTGAATATTATATGTTTCAAATAGCATATCGATATTCTTCCCCTGGAATTGTTTTCCATTATCAGAGACTATCGCTGCTGGAATCCCAAACCTACAAATGATATTCTCAAATAGAAATGTAAAAACATCAGTGTCTCTGATTCGCGCTAGTGCTTTTGCTTCTACCCACTTGGTAAAATAATCAGTGGCCACAATTAAATATTTTCTTTTCTTTGTGCCTTCAGCTAATGGTCCGACTATATCAACTCCCCATTTCGCAAATGGCCATGGACTAAGAATTGAATTTAATTCCGTAGCTGGTGCTTTGATTTTCTTACCAAATCGTTGACATTCTTCGCACCTTCGAACCATTTCTTCCGAATCTTTCAACATGGAAATCCAATAATAACCCTGCATTTTGGCTTTTAATGCTAGCGATCGTCTTCCACTATGGTTTCCTGCATCTCCATAATGTATTTCTTTGAGAATTCGCAATCCTTCTTTTTGTGATAAACATCGAAATGATGGTCCAAGAAAAGAATGTCGATAAAGAATTCCATCTCTAAGTTGGTAACTGTTTCACTTAAGTTGAATTTTCCTTGCTTCTTTAGAATCTGTTGGTAACACTTTATTTTGTAAATATTGATGTATCGAGGCTCTCCAATCGGGCTTACTTGGTTGATCATTTTCTTGTTGCGATGTAGATGTGGCACTTTGTATGGATGAGTCATCGATACCATCTTCCTCTAGGTTATTTAACACTTGTGCTCTTATGGATGGCTCGTATATTCTCCCAATTTTTAGCGCTTTGGTATTTGGGTCATTTATCATGGAGGAGATATACGCCAGTGCATCTGCATGTCGATTCTTTTCACGAGACAAATGTCGAAAAATAATATTTGGAATACAATCTGTTAAACTTTGTACAAGAATTTTGTATCGTTCCAAGTCCTCATCGACCGTTTGATATTTTAACTCGATCTGTCTAATCACCAGCTGCGAGTCACTTGTGAGTCTTACATCACTTATTCCTAGTTCAATAATGAGTTTGAGAGCATGAACTACTGCTTCATATTCTACTATGTTATTTGTATGCTCTTCGAACTCAAGTCGAAATGAGTGTACCATACGTTCTCCCTTTGGTGTTATAATCACGATACCTATTCCTGCCCCTTCTTTATTTTGCGACCCATCAACAAAAACCTCCCATCGTTGTGAACTATTTGAATCTAGGATATCTACTGGTTCTTCTTCTTCACACCCCGGAAGTCCTTGAATTTCATACTCTTCCTCGATTGGAAAATCTGCCAAAAAATCAGCTAGAACTTGGGATTTCTGCGCAGTTTGTATCTCGTAAACAATGTTGTATTGTTCTAGCTGAGCGTTCCATTTTGCTATTCTTCCTACCTTCCCTGTATTCTTTAAAACTGATTCCAATGGAGCTTTGGTTAATATACGAACATAATGAGTGAGAAAATAAGTGCGTAACTTCTGAGTAGCAAATAACACTGACAAAATTAATTGTTCAATCTTAGTATAATTTCTTTCTGCTGAATTCAAAGTCTTGCTGATGTAGTATACAGGTTTCTCGATTTTCTCATTCGTTCGCACCATTACTCCACTGATTGCATTTTCTGTTGCTGCTATGTACAAAGTTAACATTTCTTCTGGTTCTGGTTTTTGTAATGCTGGCAATGTGGCAAGATGTAATTTTATACTTTGAAATGCTTGCTCACAACGATCGTTCCATTCAAACTTATTTTTCTTCTTAAGTACATCAAAAAAGGGTTTACATCGTTCTGATGAACTTGCAATAAATCTACTTAGTGCAGCCAAACACCCATTTAACTTCTGTACACTCTTTATACTGTTTGGTGATGGCATATCCGTTATTGCTCGTATTTTTGCTGGATCAACTTGAATTCCATCTTTTGTAACCAGATATCCTAAAAATCGCCCTGATGTAACACCAAAAATACACTTTTCTGGATTTATTTTCATCTTATACTTTCGTAGTGCACCAAAAATCTCAGCCAGGTTCCGCAAATGATCACCAGATAACTTGCTTTTTACTAACATGTCATCCACATAAACTTCCAAAGTTTTTCCGATCCATGGTTTGAATATTGCATCCACTAGGCGTTGATATGTCGCTCCTGCATTCCGTAGTCCAAATGGCATTCTAGTGTAACAATACAATCCTCGCGGAGTAAAGAACGATGTGTGTTCCTGATCTACTTCTGCTAATGCTATCTGGTTATACCCAGATTGTCCGTCCATAAATGATAACATCTCATGTCCCTCAACAGCATCTACTAACTGGTCAATGTTTGGGAGTGGATAACTATCTTTTGGACATGCCTTATTTAGATTGGTGAAATCTATACAAATTCTTACTCCACCGTTCTTCTTCGGGACAATTACCATATTAGAAATCCATGTAGGGTATCGTACCTCTCGAATGAACCCTGCATCTAAAAGTTTTGTTAATTCTTTTTCCACTGGTTCATGATATTCCGGTGCGACTTTTCGTATCCGTTGGCGAAAAGGAATTGCATCAGGATGTATTTTTAATTCATGCTGGACGATGCTGGGATTGATCCCCGGCATGTCTTCTATTCTCCAAGCGAACACATCTGTATATTCACAGAGTAATTTGACTATCTGTTGTTCCACATCTGATTTTATTAATGTCCCAATTCGCACTTGCTTGGGGCATTCTGCAGTGCCAATGTTTATGATTTTTGTTTGCTCTACTGGGGTGAAAACTGGTTTTGGAATCCCAATTGGAGTTGGGGTTCCCTTTAATTGCTACATCGCCCCTTTTTGCGGCTGATTTTCCAAATTTTCTTGATTTTTTCTATTCTCTCCCTTTTCACTTTCTATTTTATTTTTTGCATTTTTTTCTAGGTATTGATTTATTTCTTCTTCCTTTGCTTTAATTTTTGACTCTTTTTTCTTTTTACATTGTAAATGCTCCCGTTCTTCATTTATTCTTGTCTCTGCCATTATACAAAGTTTAGCATCTTCTTGATCACCCTTTATCTCCATCTCTCCTCGTGGTGTTGGAAATCGTAGATACTGATGATAAGTTGATACTACACCCTTTAATTGATGAACCCATCGTCTTCCAATTATAGCATTGTACGGGGATGGTGCATCCACAACACTAAATCTTGTCAGGATGTTGATCGGTCCGGCTGAAACTTCAAGATCAATTTCTCCCTTTGGTTTGGACGATATTCCATTAAATCCATAAATGACAAATCGTGAAGTGATGAGTTGATCTTCTTTGAAACCCATTTTACAAAATGTATTGTGGAACATCACATTTAATGAACTGCCCCCATCCAAGAGTATTTTCTTGACATTCCAACCAGATATCAATAGTGTCAACACAAGAGGGTCATTATGCATTTCAATTTCTTGATTTACTTCTTGTGCAGAAAATGTTAATGGATGTGCCATCCAATCCTCCCATAATTCTACTTGCCTTCCTTGAACTCTAAAGGCCTCGTGGTTCCGAATTCTCTTGCACAATTTCTTGTTGATTGCTACATTCAAATCCGTATCACACTTTTCCACACATGAAATCATATTAATTGTCTGTTTGTTATATGGAATATGTATTGCTTTGCCTTCATCATATTTCTCTGATGGTTCAATTTTTTGAACAAATTCCTTCAATTCTCCAGCATCGATCATTCTTTGTACAATGTTATAAAATTTCTACAGTTGTTTGTTGTATGCCCTTTGTAGTTATGGTACTCACAATAGTCTTTGGAATGTTGTGTATGTTCCGGTTGATTTCCCTTTGTTATTGGCCATTGAAAACCTGGTCGATTCTTCAAAATGTTGAATAACCTGAAATATGAAATATTAAGCTTGGTAAAAGTTCTTTCTCGAAATTGTTGAGCAAAATTTTTTCCATTCCCTTGTCGAGGATGTTTTAATCCTTTTGATTCAACTTTTGGAAGACATTTCCTTTTCTGTTCTGGTAATTCTTCAACTGAATTTGTTCTCCTTGTATTTCCTTGATTTTCAGAATTAATTCTCGATCCTTGATCCTGTATATCTTGGAGTCTTGCACATGTTTCTATTATTTCTCTCAATTTGCCTTCAGTTTTTGGATTATTTCGATGGATTTCAACAAAGAGCTGACTCTTCCGATCTACAATCCCCCATTTATAATGGTTTATAGCTGTCATTGGGTCTAAATCACCTATTGCTTGACATATTGAATGTCATCTAGTTGTATATGATCGGATCGATTCTTCTGGCCATGACATTAAAGAATAAAGTATGTCCTCCCCTGAATCAATTGGTCTGTTATACATGTATGCCTCTAAAAATTTTCTGACCAATTGTGCATAATTATTGATAGAATTTTCCGGTAATCTGTCGTACCACAATAATGATGTCCCTATTAAACTTGACGGAAAACATCTGCACATGATCGCTTCATGATCGTCCCATCGCGACATTACTCGGTTATAATACTTTAAGTGCGATGTTGGATCCTTGGTTCCATCGTAACATTCGAACACTGGAATATTATATTCTCTTGGTAACGATACGCGCGTTAAATGTTGCGCTAACAGTGTTCGCTTTGCTTCTTTCAATACCTCTTCTATCCTTCCCCCCTCTTTATTTTTTAATCCTTTAATTTCCTCCTTCATTTGTTCCATCGCTTCCAAACATGTTTCCCATTGGGTTCGTTGAAAGTCACTTTCCTGTTGTCTTCTTACCCGAGATGTCGATCCTGCCAACACTATTCTTTGATCTGGATTCCGCTGTTCATTTCTTGATATTTGTCTACTCGACGTTGGCTCCTGATTTCGTACTCTAGTCACAGTTGGTCTTTGTTCTTGCTGAATTACATCTTTTAAAACTTGATTTTCGGTTGCTAGTAACTCAATTCGATGGTTGCTTGCTCTTTGTTCCTTTCTTATTTCCTTTATTTCTTCTAATAGGTCCTGTATTTGTCGTGTCTTTCTTCGATAACTCTCATGATCTGAAGAGAAATTCTGAACCACAGTATTTGACATTAATTCTTGACTTGGGGTATGATTTCCCTCAATGCTTTGTTGTTGTCCTGAATCACTCCCTTCTTCTTGTCTATTTTCCAAGCCTTCATTACTATTTTGGTTCCCAGAATTCGCGTCTTGAGACATATTTTCTAGAATTTGCTGTTTCTTCACTATCTTTTGCCTTCTCGATCGTTTTCCTTCCTCGATATCTAAAAATATTTTCTCAGAAAATTAGTCAAATGAACTCTTATCTATTAAATCATAAGAGATTCTAATTATTATTTTAACTGTAAACTTTCCCTATCACAAGTCCATCTTTTCCTTCTTCATAAAATCTTTGTTTCATATTTTTATCTATTTTATTCCTCACAAGGTATTTTTCATGTTAATAAAATATACTTATGTAAATAAGCTTTACCCCTACTTTTCACATCTTGCGAAATTAAATTTTCCCATCTTTTCTTACCAAATTTTTTTTTCTTTCATGGATGATTTAGTTTTTTCATTAAATCTCTTTTTCATTTATCAGGTAGGATAAATCCTTTTTTCACTCCCTGTTTCTAGCGCCAAATTGTTTATGCCAAAAAATCCTTTCAGCTAAACAACCAATCAAACTCTTGGATTCAAGTTAAATAAATGTAAACTAACAATAGAGAAACGTTCTTTTATGTAATAAAGAATCATACTTTTCCAAAATGTTTAAGCTTAATACAATTGATCATCCAGGTTTTGTAATTTCTGGGTTTATAAAATTGTTTACAATTTTCAATTCAATACAGAAATTCATACATTATACCACTACTTCCCATAGGTTCGTACCTAAAAATTTCTTCCCTCCCTTTCTCTGGTTTTTCTTTCTATTTTTTCCGTCCTCCTCTTTGTCGTTTGATCTCTTCTATTTATAGATCTATTTTTCTGGGTCGCTCTTTATGCAACGTGTCATTTTCTATAGCCTGGTCATCGTTTCTGGATCAATTCTTCTTTGGGTCGATCCATCTTGTCTCGATGTATCTATCGTTCTTGTATTTTGTCTTTTACTTGGTGCGATCATATAGATGACAGATCACTCTTAATTACTTCCTGATTCGATGCTTTATATGTCCGACGCGTGTTTCCTTATCTTCAAAGACTTCTGTAATCTCGATCATTAAAATAATAGAGTAATTATTACAATTTACTTTCTCGACCATAGAGTAATTATTACATTTTACTTTCTCGATCCTAAAATAATATAGTAATAATAACTTTTTACTTTCTCGATCAGCTATCATTTAATGCTGTTTGTTTTATTCGATGGTGTTCAGCTTTCTCGATCTTATGTGTCATTCATGCGATTCATCGCTTAGATGTCAGGAAACGTCTCGTGTCTTTTTGAAATTTGATATCTTTAATAATGATCCTGTGTTTCTCACCTTTTTTAATCTGGTTGCTTCTTAACTTGATCTTCTTCCACGTGTCATGCTTCTTTAATTTACTAACA